>JAKCPI010022705.1:0-16218 GCA_023213315.1 Euborellia annulipes
AATTTATTAGCGAAAAAATCAATTGTTTATTAATTATTATTATTATATAATTACAAATAAATTTAATTAAAATAAATTGACATCATACTTCATGTAATGTTATATGGAGATCCCAGCTCCTCCACTTTTATGATTACCAGAATCATTAATTTTGTTAGAATTGAAATTTAAATCTGGCTAAACCCAGAATTTCTAGTGAAATTATTTTTGGTGTGAAAGAGGATAATTAATTTTAATTAAATTTATTTTAAAAAATTGTAAATAAATAATTGATGTCTTTAATTTATTAGCGAAAATTTATATTAGTATTAGTACAATTACAAATAAATGTAATTAAAATAAATTAGCATCATATTTCATGTAATGTTAAATGGAGATCCCAGCTCCTCCACTTTTAATCATGTTTAAATGAACTTCCACGCTTACTACAATCCTTAATTTTGTTAGAATTGAAATTTAAAACTAGCTAAACTCAGAATTTCTAGAAAAAATGTTTTGGTATGAAAGAGGATAATTAATTTTAATTAAATTTATTTCAAAAAATTGTAAATAAATATCTTTAATTTATTAGCGAAAAAATTCAATTGTTTATTAATTTTTATTATATAATTACAAATAAATTTTATTAAAATAATGTTATATGAAGATCTCACCAAATAGCTTAAATAAGAATGCCTGGACCCCAAGTAGATATATTAAACATACAAGTATCGTTAAGTCTTAAATGGCCAAGTTGCCGAAAAGACTGTGTGAAGATGTGAGTGTTTTAGAAAAAATATGAAGATCCCAGCTCCTCCACTTATAATTATTTTTAAGATAGTTCCCATTATTATTAGAGAAATTTTTAATTATTTATTAAAAATATAAATACTGTACAACGTTTTGACTGATTATTCTGCAGCCGTTATCAAGTACTGTGCACTAGCTCCGATTCAAGAGAACAACCACTAACCTGGTTAGTTCACTTGAATCGGAGCAAGTGCACAGTACTTTTTTAATAAATAATTAATACAAAAATGTGATCTATAATTAAAAATTTCCCTAATGAGTTCCCATGATTACCAGAATCCTTAATTTTGTTAAAATTGAAATCTGACTAAACCAAGGATTTCTAGGTAATTGGGAAAAATATATTTTTTTTATAAAGTAGGATAATTAAATTTAATTAAATTTATTTCAAAAAATTGTAAATAAATAATTGCTGTCTTTAATTTATTAGTGAAAAAATTAATTTTATTAGCACAATTACAAATAGATTTAATTATATGATTAGCATCATATTTCATGTAATGTTAAATGAAGATCCCAGCTCCTCCATTTTTAATTATGTTTAAGAGAACTTGCACATCCTTAATTTAGTTAAAATAGAAATTATTGAATTTAAGATGAAATTTTCTTGTTTATATATAAATGCTGCTATTTTACTATATAATTTATAATAAATTGATTTATTTTTTAATTTTCCAATAAGAATATTGAATTCAATATGCCGATAATAATAAAATTCACGGTTGTTGGCTACACACCAAAAAGAAAAATGAAGGGGAAAAGAAATAAAGCAATTATTTTCTAAGCATCAATTTAATAGGTTTTTGATCAAGAGCCTTTTGATATTAAAATTGCTTTTTAAGAAAATTTATTAAATGCTCCATTCTTTATCATTTGATTATTATTATAAAAAAAACATATTGTTATTATTTTTTTTTTTTGTAAAATTTGAATTAAACTGTCATAAATGAATAATAAAACAGATTTCATTTAAAGAGGAATATCGTACCGATTTTCAAATAATATATGTATTGTGATAATATCAATATATTAAACCTTTGTATATATTGCTTCTCTCGTTTATGTCCTATTACAACAAAATACAATAATAAAATTTGTTAAATCATGTTATTTACTTTCATTTTATTACGAGGTACAGAAGGTAAAATTCTTCTTCTTCTTCTTTCTTTGCCTATATTATTCCCGCAGTGCGGGATCGGCGGTAAAGGGGTTGTCGGAATGTTTTTTTTTTGTCACCAGAAGAAATAGAACAGGGCTGCACATTGCCTGTTAAAAATAGAGCATGTACAGACATGTGAAGAATAGGACTGCCAGTCCCAGCTCGGGTAGCTCGTGGTCGCCATCCACGCACCTAAAAGATGTGGCCCCCTGAGCAAAGTCTTGGTAAAATTATCTCAAAAAAATAGAAAGTTATCTTGTAGAGATCCCAGCTCCTCCACATCATCAATGGTGGAGAGAATCTGGGATTTTCAAAACAATGAAATTAGAAAATTGCAAGATCAACAAAACAAACAATATAATTTTGTATTGTAACAATTATTATAAATTTCACTAATTAATCTTATTAAATAAATAAATAAATGAACTAGACTGGAAATAAAAGTAACTTGTTTATGTCTAATCTAGCTGAAGAGTAGTGGGTGGATGGATAAAGAAATAAATCAAACTAAAAAGTGGGCCACAAACAAAAACAAAAACAAAAAAAAAACAGCGACTATTTTAAGAGCTTCCAGAGAGTAAATTCGAAGAGGCAAAAATAAAGTAGATAGATAATTAAAATAAAATAAAAAAAAAGTTTTTTTTTGTCGAGTGTCTTTCTTTCCAATTCTCTTTTTTGTTGTATTTGAATAAAAACTTTTTCTTGTTGTTTGAATAAAGTTGATATGCCTTCTACTATTATGATTTTTCAACTCTAGTTACTAATTACTCTTAATTGGATTGTTTTTTTTTCTGTTGTTTAAAATAAACTTTCTTTATGCTTGATTTAAGAAAGATAAAAATTTATTTATTTATCAAAAAAATAATAGTTGTAAATTAATATATGAAAAGTTAAAGAAATTTATTGCTATCTAAATGTGGAGGAGCTGGGATATAAAGTCAAAAAACTTCAATTGTTATTAACATTAGAACAATTTAGTCAGCCTAAACAATTTAATATTCAAAAAAACTCCAATGTTAACATAATAATTAACAAAAACTTAATTTACTGTTGTTAAATCACATATAATTTCATTTTTTTTTTTAATGTCATATGGAATGTTATTTGTCTTTCTAAGCGAGAGATAGAGAGATGAAGGGAGGTCTTAGGTCTTTTGTATGCACAGAAATGTGGTTTTGGGCCTCCTCTTTGTGACCTCAAACGACAAATAGAGATAGAGTGAGAGATAGTAATGAGAGGTTGAGGTCCACACACACACACACCCAGAGAACTAGAGGATTTGAAGGAGGGTTTTGAATGAATGAGACAGAGACAGTAGGAAGATGGCAGTTGATTAATTATACAATACTTGGATGGGAACAGAAGACGACCAACCGACCGACCGACGTGAGCAATGATCCTATTCACGTCCACATTCACATTTCTCTCTCTCCATGGGCTATTCTCTTAGAGAATAATCTTGACCGCAATTGACAAATATTAGCTTTAATAATAATTCCACAAAGGAGAGAGAGAGTGAACATTAAATTATGTATGTATACATTTAAAATTAAATTATATAAACAAAAGATGTTTTATTTAAGTTGGCACACCTGAATAATATTACTAAATTCAAAAAAAAAAGAGAGGAAAAAAAGTATCTTATTTCTCATTCATATTGTATTTAATTTCAAAGATATTTGATATTACGAAAATAAAAAATTTCAATTTTAGAAATAAAAATCCTAAATTAAATTTTTTTTTTACAAAGTTGGTATTACCTTTAACCTGCTTGAGGTTATTGGTTAGTAAATAAATAATGGAAAATGACTTTTAAAAATAACAAATAATAATATATAACGGTCGTATCTAATATCTAGTCATTTATATTTAACCAAATGAAATGGTCAAAAATTAGAAAAAAAATTGTGATGTCGATTGATTTTTGTAATCATAAAGTCAATTCCTATTATCTTTAGTTAATTATTACAAGTGATTAATTGTTTATTAATTATTATCGTGAAGTCTCATGAAAAGTGGATGTGCTGGGATATTCATAATACATAGTGGAGAAGCTGGATTATATGTTTCTGAGTAGGTATATTCATGATAATACAATTCATTTAAATTGATTGTGAGCATGAATATCAAAAATAGTAAATATAAAGAAAAATATTAATTATTAGTCATTACTGTTTTTAGTTAATTAGTCTTGTATAATTGATGGATTGTTTATTAATTATTACCGAAAAAATCTTATGAAAAGTGGATGAGCTGGTATATTCATAATACATAGCGGAGGATATGTTTTGGAGTAGATATATTGATTTTAATACAATTCATTTAAATCGATTGTGAGGATGAATATAAAAAATAATAAATATAAAGAAAAGTATTACTATTAGTATTATTATTGTTACTTATTAGTCTTCATTGTTTTTAGTTATTTAAAACAAGTGATTAATTGTTTATTAATTATTACCTTGAAAATTCTCATGAAAAGTGGATGAGCTGGGATAATCATAATACATAGTGGAGGAGCTGGGATCTATGTTTTGGAGTAAGTATATTGATTTTAATACAATTCAATTAAATCGAGGCTTCGTTTATGAGAATATCGAAAATAAAAGAAAAGAGAATTAACTATTATTAACTCAAGGTTATTGGCAAATAGCTTCAAAAAAATTTTATTGTATTTGTTAAATTTAAAAAAAATAATAATAGTAATATTATTGTTTTGAACATTTTAAGCAACGACTTTTTTTTAAATAAACAATTCTTTAATTATATCTAGTCTCGAGACTGGAAAACAAAATAAAATTTAAGCAAATGAATTAAGTAAGCAAATGTTGGCAAAAAAAAAAAAAAAAAATTGTGACGTCGCTTGCTGTTGGTAATCAAAAAGTCAATCTTTATTAAATTCATATTCAATTTAAAAAAGACGACGGAAAAATATTATGGAAAGAAGTTAGTAAAAAAAAAAAAAAAAAAATTTAAAAAGATGAAATCAGCAATCTTAATGGAGGAGTAAAAAAAAAAAAAAAAATGAATTTATAAAAGAATTGGAAATCTAAATGTTGATTGGGTTTGAGGATCGTTTGATTGTTTAATTTGACTTTGATTAGAGGAATTTGTAGTTAATCTATTACTCTATATTGGTTTGTACCTATATTTGACTTTGATCCACATATTCAATTAATTTCAAATCGGTTGAATAGTTGGGGCATTTAAGATTGAAAACCATTTAATCTATCAGGAATGATACTGCAGCTAGAGAAGTGTGTTTTGATTAATCAAGTTTTATCAATTTTGTTCCTTCTCCATTAAGTAGACTATCAATAATGTCAAGGGTTAGATATTTAAAGGGGGTAAATAATTTGGATTGAAAACTAGTAACTGTTAATTCACCAACGTCCTTTGTGTGTGATAGTAGTCATAAAAAGTTTCTATAAGACTTGTTCAGTAATCACTGTTGGTGTGTTGTTATCGATTCGAGATTGATGTTATATCTAGGTTCTTGATTGTTTCTGTTCAAGAGGCTTCTCTGTACTGCGATCTTATAGATTTTATGCTCCCTCTCGGGTACAAGGCCCCTGGAAAGGATCAATCTAGAAATGCCCGTCCTCAGCCCAGGTGTCTGGTACTGGAGGGGATTATATTCCCATTGCCCCAATAGAGACCCCCCACTTGGTTGAATTTTTGCGGCAAGCCGGATTCGAACTCGAGTACAATTTTACCTCGAATTACTAAGCCCCAGCTTATCCGATAAGCCACGTCGTCTCCCTATATCTAGGTTCTTAGTTAACGGATTATGAATCCAACTAAGGTTCAAGTCTTACTTGCCGTGTAAGGTAATCTCACTCTCCGAGATATCTGTGATGTTAAAAGCCCCTTCTGATAGTAGAAAATGCCACTTCAACCTAAATTAACAAGTTCACTAAAGTGAATTACTCAAGAGTTCAGTTTTTGACTTTGTAGTTTAATGCTGGCAATAATATAATAGGTCTTGCCTATTTCTTAGGTATGATGTTATATCTAGTTTCTTTAATGAATTATATTTCTAGAGTTGCAATATTGCTCAGGTTCACGGCCTACTTGCCGCAAAAAGACATTATCAATGTCTCTGATGTAAGAAAGTGTGAGATAATCTCACTCTCCTAGATATCTTTGATATCACAAGCACCTTATGATAGTAGAAAAGACCCTTTCAACCTCAGCTAACTTAGATCATGAATCAAAAACTTGTATAGACAATAGTTTTAAATCTTTCCGATGAATGTCTTATCTGTCTTTTAGGTTAATCAGTCTTCAAGTCCATGGATGACAAATTAGGATGATCATTGAGTTTCCCAATTCAATTCTGATTAGAACGTCCTAGAAGAACATCTCGACCATCTTTCACTTTAAGAAAATCTTTATATCGGGTTGTTTGTGAGGTTAGATTCATTTATCGAAAGATACTTATTATAGATCAATGGGTTTCCTATCAATCACGAATTAAGTTCTAGGAAATTTTTACAACAAGCAATACTTGAACTGGTGGGGGTTGCTTTCACAGATCGGTAATCAGAATTTCATCCTATTTTGGTATTTAGGCTTCCACAGCTGTTACCATTAATAAAAGACTTGTTCTTTCGGTTTAACTGTGGTTTATTTGTAAAAATTTCGTTTCGGCTACTTATTCTGTGTTCTTCCGCGTAGAGTTCAGCTTTAGATCACAAAGAACTGTTTAGATGGTATTGTCACAGATGCAACAACATTCTTAGTGATCTTAAGCTGACAAAGGCCACAGAATGAGTGGTCGAAAAGTTGTTTTTACAAGTAAACCCGAGTTAAACCCAAAGAACAAATCTTAACAACGAATTTTATCGTGCATATTTACTTGCTTCCTAAAAATCATTGATAACCCAAATCATTCTTTAGACGATATAAGTTTTGTTTGTTTAATCTCCTTGTATTAACCCTCACACAGTAGAATAATAAGAATAGATATCGGAATTCAATGTTGAAATTTTATCCCACTGAAAAGCTTTTTTATTTGTCATTTAATCTTTCAAAGTAAAATACGTCTTTTCTTTCGTTTCTAAATAGTAGTTCATTATTTTGTTTTTTTTTAAGGAATTCACCTTCCTTTCTTTCCGTGGAAAATATCACATTTAAATGGAATTAATTAATTAAAAGTTTATCTTGTCATTATTGTAAGATAAGTGGATAAGTATCAAATATTTTAATTGCTCTCTCTCTCTCTCTCTCTCTCTTTTCGTTTTTTTTTTTGTCATTTGTTCGATTTGTTGAAATATTTATCGAGTTAGAAGAGAAGTTTTCACTTAATTAATTTAACGAAACACAAAGTGTTTAATTAAATTTATTTTAAAATTAAATTATATTAAAGAGAGGAAGATTTGTTCTTGTATTAGTAATTGATTTATCTTAATAATATAATATATAAAATCATAACTAATAATAGAAGGTCCAAGCCAAAGTTAAGATCGCTTATCCATGGGACCTTAATTGCATTAATTTTATCGACTGATGCATTATTACAATTTTTTAGAGACCTAGGTATTTTTTTTTTTAACTTTTGTCAATAATATTAAATGTTCGATTTACATTTAATTTGGAACAATATTTGTTTGGAAAATTGTATCAACTCCATCTTCATACTGGCCTTACAACCCGTACCCAACTTTCCTCCCATATCCTTTTGGTCACGAAAGGATTTTCCCATGTAAGAAATATCTTTCTCATTTAAATATTCAAATTGGAAAAAGTCGGATTCTAATTGAAAAGGTTGAATTTGACTTGAAAAAGACTAAGTTCTATTTTGAAAGGTTCTATTTGACTTGGAAAAAGTCGATTTCTATTTCGACAGGTTGTAATTGATTTGGAAAAAGCTGTATTTTATTCGGAAAGGTAGCATTTGACTTGGAAATAGTCGAATTCTATTGGAAAAGTTGTAAATGACTTGGAAAAGACTTAGTCCTTTTTGGAAAAGTTGTATTTGACTTGGAAAAAGTCGAATTCTATTTTGACAGGTTGTAATTGTCTTGGAAAAGACTTAGTCCTATTTAGAAAGGTTGTAATTGAGTTAGAAAAAGCTGTATTTTATTTGGAAAGGTAGTATTTGTCTTGGAAAATGTCGAATTCTATTTGTACGCTTTTTATTTAACTTGTACAATAAAAGGCTAAATTTTATTTGTAATGGTAGTATTTTGGAAATGATTGAATTCTTTTTAGAAAGTTTGTATTTGACTTGGAACATGTTGGAAATCTATTTGGAAAAGGCTGTATTTAACTATCAGCCAAACAGGATAATCTCTTTTGAATGAAATTCTCTATAAAATAAAACTTTTCGGCTATAATTAAATAACGAGAAAACGTTTTAGGATCGTTCGTTAGCCACTTCTCTCATTTAACCTCGAAATGTTATATAGTGTACAGTAGTTTTTTTTTTCCTTTCGTTTCAGATCAATAGTACACTTAAGTTATTCATCATCTTTCTAAAAGAATTGATATTTCGATATAATATTAATAATATTAAAGAATAAAGTATTAAGCAAGTAGTTAATGTTTTCTATTTGCTTTTGACTATTCTACTTGCTACTATTTGTCTTTAGATCAATCATTTTGTATTATGAATTTTTATTTTCATAATTAACAAAGATGATAGGGGAAAGAATGAAACATGTAATCTAGGTCAAAAGAAAATAAATAATTAAAGATGAATTTTCTAAGACACTAACCAACATGAAAATAACATGTTTTCAATAAAAATAACGCCACTCCTTAAGATAAAATGTTTAAATATGTAAAACCATTTATTTTCTATAAATAAGTTATTTGTACAAACAGTTTTAATAATTTAAATCAATGTTACGTCCTAATTCTTAAGTTAATTGATGATCATCTTATAAATGGAAGGTATTAGGTCGTTTTTTTTTGGCATATCTTTGTGGAAGCAAATCCTTATCAAAGGATCGAAGAGTTATTGGATAGCCTTAATACCTTAGCTGACCATTCAAGAACATGTAGCTTTGAATGAAAAGTGTCGCTCCATTATTAACTGAGAAGGTGTCAGCATGACAATGCAAGATCACACTCAATAAAAAAGACTTTGGTTAAAGGATTGGAATGGGAGGTGTTACTCTACTCATTTTATTTCTCTGACATTAGATCCACTGTTTACCATTTGTTCAGGTCTTTGGAAATATATCAAAAATGGAATTTTTGTGCACATACACCTCAAACTGAAATCATCTATCGACATCCAATGAAGTTATATCATCTCTATTGCGTTATTTTCTAGCTAAAGAACTAATCTTATTATTTGAAATTCCTATCGGGATTTATTTATACGCAAACACACACTTCAAACCTTTAGTCGTAGCCAACCACAATTCACTGAGACGCCGTAAAGTTACATCATATCCTAAATACAACTCCTCGTATTTTCAAATTTCTAGCTAAATATCTAAATCCTATTTTAGTCTGAATTCCTATCAGGGTTCCTGCTTATTTTTTCGTGCACGCAAACACATACCTCAAACTTTTAGTCGTAGCCAACCACAATTCACTGAGACGCCGTAAAGTTACATCATATCCTAAATACAACTCCTCATATTTTCAAATTTCTAGCTAAAGATCTAATCCTATTTTATTTATTTAAAATTCCTATCGAGGTTCCTGCTTATTTTTTCGTGCACGCAAACAAACATCTCAAACCTTTATCATAACCAGCCACAATCCACTGAGACGCTGTAAAATTACATAATTTCCTAAATATAACTCCTCGTATTTTCAAATTTCTAGCTAAAGATCTAAATCCTATTTTAGTTCTTCTTCTTTCTTCGCCTGATTATTCCCACCGTGCGGGGTCGGCAGGAAGGGTTTTTGCGACCTGGAAGGAATAGAACAGGCCGACCCGTCGCACGGTCTGACGCCTGTTGAAAATATAGAAGGGGAGAGACTGACATGCAAAAAACATATATACTGCCAGTCCCAGCTAGGGCAGCTCGTGGTCGCCATCCATGTACCCACAAGACGTGGGCCCCTGAGCAATTAAATCCGATTTTAGTTTTTATTTATAATTCCTATCTGGATCCGCGTTTATTTGCCCGAGAGGCTTCCGTGCATTCAGACCCCACCCAACAGACGTAGTCATCCACCATTCAACGTAAAGTTACATTATTTCCTAACTTAGTTTTTCATATTAAATATATTTCTAGCTAATGAACTAATCCTTTTGATCCGGCTCCTTCTTATCCACCCATTTATGCTAGAAAGGATGTTCTAGTTTGAGAAGTATCGTCGGGTAGCCTATTCCTTTAGTAAAATACATCACTGAGAGAAAACCTAGGCCATTCTAAGACAGAATGTTACTCAACTCCTTTGGGGTAGAGTTTCCCGAGGACTACTATTTTTAGTCACACCCAATTCCTTTTATGCAACCTATTCTATGATGGGAATTTCCCAATTTGAGAAGAAACTCTCTCAGCACTCAGCAAAAAGTAAAGGTAACCTTTAAATTCATTCCTTAAGGCCGAGTGTGACCTCTTTTCGTAGAGTTACCTAAATATTGTGATGGGATTGAGCATTTCAATCGAGAACATACTTGGAAATGTCTTTACATTAAATAAATCCGAAATTAAAAATTGGAAATTGAATTGTTGATAAAATCCTACTTTTTTAACACACCATTATTCTTTAGGAATTATTACAGAATAAAGTGTCTCATATCTTTTATTTATTTATTTCATTCTTTTGATGTATATTCCGTCTTGGTCTTTTTTTTTGGTAGGATAAAAAATATACTTTTTTTAAGACGAAGTGTGAGGGGAAAATGCTTTAGACGAGTCGATATATGAATTTATCCCTCTAAAAGCATCTGCAACCGCACCAAATATATTTCACGCCCTTCTTTCTCTTTTTTTAAACCATTTATTACCTTCGCCCACTCAACAACAACAAAAACAACAAATATATACAAAGATATTGAAGGATTTAATAAAATCGGTTTATTTTTTTTTTTTTTTTTGTAACAGATTAATATAGATTTTAATAATCTGGAATAGGAGGAGGATCTTTCGGTGAGATTTTCAATTAAGCTGTGTATGTGTGTGAGTGTCTATCTCTCTTCATACGTGGTTGATGACATTTAATTCGGTCTTGTCGACACAAACCCTCTCTCTCTCGACATATAACCAACCCCTTTTCAACCCCCCCCTCCCCCTAGGCTTCATACCTTGTGCCTTTATTGCCGTGCAGATTCAATTATTCAATAAAATACAACCCAAGAGCTGAGAGAGTAAATCACTAAACGCATTTTCGCTTGACGAATTGGTATTAAATGCTTTTAAGTGAGTGTGTTTTTTTTTATCAGAGGAATTAATTGAAGGTTTAAAAAAAATTTGGTGTATGGATACCTAATTAATTTTGTTATATCTACAAAAATTATATTCCATTCAAGATCATTAAGATCAGCCAAACCCACACCCTCCCCCTACTCTGTTTTAACTCTAGAAACGCTAATGGCCAAGTTGCTAATGCCCTTCAAAATCTAATAATATAATAATACTATTGTCTTTAATTTACTAATGATCAAAGTTTTGTGAATGGAAATATCATAAAAATTAAACAACTTTTATAATAATAATAAACAATTAGAATAATTTCATTCTATAGTTAGGTTATACCGGGTGGGCCAATAGTGGTGGACGGAAGATTGTGGGCTTATTAAGAGACATTTTTAAAATTTGTTGATCGCAATAATGTGGGGCCTTTAGGGCTACAAATTAAAAATATTTTTGTTCCAATTGCACCTCATATACAGGGAGGTCCATATCAAAGTTATGTTTTTTAAATGGAACGCCCTCTATATTATTGCATATTTGGATTCTACGGCCAATTTTAGTATGACTTTATGTCATGCGATGTATTCCAAACCAAACCGTTTAGCCGCAAATCGGGCTTTAGTGAAAAAACTGCTGTCTGGAAAAAATTGAATATCTCGCGAACCATAAAACTTAGGGAAGGGTTGAGGGTGAGGTTACTCACCATGAAATGTACTAATGTAAGCCAGATGGGGGACCCGGAATTATTCTTATGTTGGGAGAAATGGCCATGCCAATTTGGAAAATTTCAATCATGGATAACTTCATTTTTTCAAATGGAACATGCTACTTTTTTTATGCCATGGGACGTGAAATTCAATTATCTTTCAGCTGATATAAGGTTGTCTATATCTATCTTTGGTAGTTTTCTTTTATTCCAAAATATCTGATAACGAAAAAAAAAATTTTTAATATAGGCAAAATAATTGAAAAAAAAATCCAAACGCAAAACAAAATCGTAATAAATGGACAAATTATGCTAAATATTCGAAAATGTCTTTAAATTTCCCTTAAAATCATTTATTTGAACTTCTCAAAGAAGTCCCGCTTGCTCAAATTCGGGTTATGATTTGTCAACAAGATGGCGCACCTCCTAACCTGAACATAACCCTAATTTCTTTTTCGAGAAGTTCAAATAAATGATTTTAAAGGAAATTAAAAGACATTTTCGAATATTTAGCATATTTTTTCCATTTATTACAATTTTGTTTTGGGTTTGGATTTTTTTTTCAATTATTTTGTCTATAATAAAAAAATTTTTTTTTCGTTATCAGATATTTTGGAATAAAAGGAAAACTACCAAAGATAGATATAGACAACCTTATATCAGCTGAAAGATAATTGAATTTCACGTCCCGTTGCATAAAAAAAGTAGCATGTTCCATTTGAAAAAATGAAGTTATCCATGATTGAAATTTTCCAAATTGGTATGGCCATTTCTCCCAACATAAGAATAATTCCGGGTTACCTGTCTGGCTTACATTAGTACATTTAATGGTTAGTAACCTCACAAAAGAACAGTTCCCTAAGTTTTATGGTTCGCGAGATATTCAATTTTTCCAGACAGCAGTTTTTTCACTAAAGTCCGATTTGCGGCTAAACGATTTGTTTTAGAATACATTGCATGACATAAACTCATACTAAAATTGGCCGTAGAATCCAAATATGCAATAATATAGAGGGCGTTCCATTTAAAAACATAACTTTGATATGGACCACCCTGTATATGAGGTGCAATTGGAACAAAAATATTTTTAATTTGTAGCCCTAAAGGCCCCACATTATGTGCGATCAACAAATTTTAAAAATGTCCCTTAATAAGCCCACAATCTTCCGTCCACGCACTATTGGCCCACCCGGTATATATATATTTTTTTTAACAATCTTACTTCATTTAAATTAATTTAAGTTTCTAATTACTAGGATTAGAAGAGAATATTTAAAGGGTTTAACACCAAAATCTTGTAAATCCGTTTTAAGATCATCTGAAAAACTTAACCCATATATCAAGGGTAAAGGGTCAAAATATAATTATAATGTTCGTACAGTGGTTGGCCAAATTATTAGTTATACTAAGGATTTTCGTGCTATTTAAGATTCAACCGCTCTTGATGCAATGAATGGTTTGCTGATCCTTTTTAATGCACTTTTATGCATGATTCCACCCCTTGCCACAAAGCAAAATCAGTAAAACCTTTCTTAGAGATGAAACCAAAGTTTTGGCTTGGCCAGGCGATTTACCTGATCCCGATAGAGAATTCCTGGGAGCTTCTGAAAATAAAAAGCCCACAAACAGACAAATCCTTATAGAAACATTGATTAAAGTGTGGTATCGTGATGAAGAATTGAAAGAAAATGCTAAAAAGTGCTTTCAGAGCATGCCAAAAAGGATGCAAGCTGTAATTAATGCTAAAGGAGGTTTTTTCGTATACGATTATAAACAACTAGTTTATTTAAAATAACCAAAATTCTCACAAATGTTATACAACTACACCCTTGCCGAAAAATCGGCGTTAGTTTGAGAAGTTTCGGTTATACAACTTCAAACTGATCAGGAAGTAAATTTTTGCAGGTGTAATTAATAATTTGGCCACTCACTGTAGTTGCTTGGGGGGGGGGGGGGGTGCTTGGTTATTCTGATATAAGTCCTTAGTCATCATCAGTTTTAATGTATTTTGGTAGTTTATGTAAAAAACAAAAACTTTTTGAACTTTTTTGCTCGTTCACCCTATAAGAATAGTAGATGGTCAAAGTTCCTTAGAGCTCCTACTCTTTTCTCAGTCAGCTGCTTAATGTAAAGAGAGCAAGCAAGAGCTTTGAGATTCGAAGGGTTTTTTATGGTTTTATCTATCAGTGAAGGTAAATGTATTGAAGAACTTCAGAATAGAAGAAAATTCTACCGCCAACGAATCAGTTAGCCCATTCACCCCCTAGTTTGTTTTAACTATTAAGGAGTAATCAAGAGGGAATGACCATTAATGGATTTTAAATCAGTACTCGACCTGTTGAGAAACGTCTCTTCCTAGAGTAGAAAAGTGGGAAACAACCTCACCTCCAGGAAACTATGCTATCACAAAAGATTTTGGTAGTCCACCTGTCTTCCACTTCTGGAACAAAAAAATATGGGTGGGCTTTTTAGAATACCAGCAGACTTCCAAAGAATTAAATTGATGATTGTTAACTAAGAAGTTATATTTATAAAATTTAGCAGCTACCATTTCGTAACACACAGGTCTCTAAATGTTCTCTTTCATGGAGACTCAGCTTACTAGAATTCACACTGTAAATGTGAAAATTTCTCATCAATATATGACAAAAAAAATAATAACAAATAGATAAACTAATATAATCATAACTTTATACTAGTATTATAGAATGTTGTGAAATATCTCCTATCAAGATGAGTTTCTCTCAAGTTTAGTTGGTTGGTGGTCTTCTCTTTCTCTCTCTCTCTCTCTCTCCGTCTATCTTTGGTGTAACTTAAATCCGACTGAGCGACAACACTGATTAACTCACAGTAGAGCAAAGTCTTGGATTATCTAAAGTAGATGTATAAAGTCAATTATCTTGACCTCTGTTGAAATTTAATAAACATTTATGCGTTTGCTCAGTAAACTCCATCAGAGTAATAAAATATTTTTATTTTCTTAATTATAAACTTCTTTCTTTAAAGGTAATAAAGAAAGTTCATATTTTATGGTAATTTATTAAACTATTAATTCGAAATTATCTCTTCGAATATTCGAAAAATCTTTTGCCATGGTATGAAAATCGAGATTTTAAAGGAAAAACATAAAAACTGTTATGGAATTTTAATTTCAAAATTTGATACCAAAGTTTATCAATACATCTTAGAAAGATACTGATAAGGGTTCTGTTGCTTACTTTAGGGTGATAGATCAGATCCTTTTTGGTTTGACAAGAGGCTGACAAGTGTATTTTTTTTTTTAAAGATTTCTCACTTCAATTCTCTCGGAAGTATATATAAGAAACTGTGAGTATTTGTTGGTGTTGGACGACTTGGTGCAAAGAACATCACACCAATGTTCCGGATATGCTGGCAAATCTTGGATTCGATTCCCGTGGGCCATAGGACATTTGAAAATATATACTCATAAATTGTTGAATGCCGGGAGACCTGGCAACGAACTACAGTCACCACAATTGTTTCTGTTAAGCAATGCCAAGCGCGGCGAAACTTGGGATTGGTGACCTTCAGGAATCAGCGTGTAGAACGACGTCTTCCGGTAGCTATCGGTATTATATATTTAATATATACAGTAAACTAAAATTAAAACCCTAATGGCCTCTAAAGCCGAAAAGTATAGATAAAGTTGGATAATTATTTTCCTTGGGGTGGATTTGAGCCTAACTTGTCTTGAACTCAGGATTTTAAGCGACTAATCATAATTAATAATAAATAGTAGGACAATTTCATACTCTGTCGCCTGGCTCGATTAATCGTTTGCTTTTTCTAATGTAATTGTTGATACTAACGGTGCACCTTCGCCACTGTTAATCCGCTAAACAAGAAATAAGTGTATGTAAAAGTCAGACGAGAAGAAAATTATCAATAGAATAAGATTATCTATAATTTGTTCCTCAATTAGTATTAATATATTTAAAATTTCAATGATAATTCAAATAAAGTAATTTTCCAGCAAATTAAATAATTTTCCCATGGGAGTATTTTCTCTTCTAAGATAACAATAACCTCATTTTTCTCGGCAAGTTTGATATCTCTGTGGAATACCATCTCTACTTTTTCTTTTTAAATTATTCGGATTGTTATGTAAATTATTTTAAAAGGTGTCAGGAGTTATTTTTTTTAAATATAAATCATTTACATTCCTTTGAGTTTATTGGTCAACAGACATTATCGATCCAATGATGTTCTTCTTT
>JAKCPI010022706.1:0-11077 GCA_023213315.1 Euborellia annulipes
AGTTGCTTGGTTATGCAGATATAAGTCCTTAGTCATCATCAGTTTTAATGTATTTTGGTAGTTTATGTAAAAAACAAAAACTTTTTGAACTTTTTTGCTCGTTCACCCTATAAGAATAGTAGATGGTCAAAGTTCCTTAGAGCTCCTACTCTTTTCTCAGTCAGCTGCTTAATGTAAAGAGAGCAAGCAAGAGCTTTGAGATTCGAAGGGTTTTTTATGGTTTTATCTATCAGTGAAGGTAAATGTATTGAAGAACTTCAGAATAGAAGAAAATTCTACCGCCAACGAATCAGTTAGCCCATTCACCCCCTAGTTTGTTTTAACTATGAAGGAGTAATCAAGAGGGAATGACCATTAATGGATTTTAAATCAGTACTCGACCTGTTGAGAAACATTCTTCCTAGGGTAGAAAAGTGGGAAACAAGCTCACCTCCAGGAAACTGTGGTATCACAAAAGATCTTGGTAGTCCACCTGTCTTCCACTTCTGGAACAAAAAAAAAATGGGTGGGCTTTTTAGAATACCAGCAGACTTCCAAAGAATTAAATTGATGATTGTTAACTAAGTTATATTTATAAAATTTAGCAGCTTCCTTTTCGTAACACACAGATCTCTAAATGTTCTCTTTCATGGTGACTTAGCTGACTAAAATTCACACTGTAAATGTGAAAATTGCTCATCAATATATGACAAAAAAATAATAACAAATAGATAAACTAATATAATCATAACTTTATACTAGTATTATAGAATGTTGTGAAATATCTCCTATCAAGATGAGTTTCTCTCAAGTTTAGTTGGTTGGTGGTCTTCTCTTTCTCTCTCTCTCTCTCCCTTTCTCCGTCTATCTTTGGTGTAACTTAAATCCGACTGAGCGACAACACTGATTAACTCACAGTAGAGCAAAGTCTTGGATTATCTAAAGTAGATGTATAAAGTCAATTATCTTGACCTCTGTTGAAATTTAATAAACATTTATGCGTTTGCTCAGTAAACTCCATCAGAGTAATAAAATATTTTTATTTTCTTAATTATAAACTTCTTTCTTTAAAGGTAATAAAGAAAGTTCATATTTTATGGTAATTTATTAAACTATTAATTCGAAATTATCTCTTCGAATATTCGAAAAATCTTTTGCCATGGTATGAAAATCGAGATTTTAAAGGAAAAACATAAAAACTGTTATGGAATTTTAATTTCAAAATTTGATACCAAAGTTTATCAATACATCTTAGAAAGATACTGATAAGGGTTCTGTTGCTTACTTTAGGGTGATAGATCAGATCCTTTTTGGTTTGACAAGAGGCTGACAAGTGTATTTTTTTTTTTAAAGATTTCTCACTTCAATTCTCTCGGAAGTATATATAAGAAACTGTGAGTATTTGTTGGTGTTGGACGACTTGGTGCAAAGAACATCACACCAATGTTCCGGATATGCTGGCAAATCTTGGATTCGATTCCCGTGGGCCATAGGACATTTGAAAATATATACTCATAAATTGTTGAATGCCGGGAGACCTGGCAACGAACTACAGTCACCACAATTGTTTCTGTTAAGCAATGCCAAGCGCGGCGAAACTTGGGATTGGTGACCTTCAGGAATCAGCGTGTAGAACGACGTCTTCCGGTAGCTATCGGTATTATATATTTAATATATACAGTAAACTAAAATTAAAACCCTAATGGCCTCTAAAGCCGAAAAGTATAGATAAAGTTGGATAATTATTTTCCTTGGGGTGGATTTGAGCCTAACTTGTCTTGAACTCAGGATTTTAAGCGACTAATCATAATTAATAATAAATAGTAGGACAATTTCATACTCTGTCGCCTGGCTCGATTAATCGTTTGCTTTTTCTAATGTAATTTTTGATACTAACGGTGCACCTTCGCCACTGTTAATCCGCTAAACAAGAAATAAGTGTATGTAAAAGTCAGACGAGAAGAAAATTATCAATAGAATAAGATTATCTATAATTTGTTCCTCAATTAGTATTAATATATTTAAAATTTCAATGATAATTCAAATAAAGTAATTTTCCAGCAAATTAAATAATTTTCCCATGGGAGTATTTTCACTTCTAAGATAACAATAACCTCATTTTTCTCGGCAAGTTTGATATCTCTGTGGAATACCATCTCTACTTTTTCTTTTTAAATTATTCGGATTGTTATGTAAATTATTTTAAAAAGGTGTCAGGAGTTATTTTTTTTAAATATAAATCATTTACATTCCTTTGAGTTTATTGGTCAACAGACATTATCGATCCAATGATGTTCTTCTTTAAAGCCTTTAAAATAAATAAACCGTTTTTGATGTATATTATATGGTATTATTCCGAGTTGTGGTCCTAAAAATCTTATCAGTTGACTAATTAAATCAAAATTAATGAACAACATCAAAAAAGATTTCTGATATCTTGAAAGGCAAATCGAAACCTTTTGAAGATCGGTTTGGAATCCAAAAAAGTAGAAATTATTGATATGGGTAGGTTTAGGGTGAAGTGACTGTGCACTGAGAAAGAACAGACTTAGGCTTTTAAGACACTTTGTTACAATAGATTCACACTTTTTCTCATTCACACTCACATTCACACATTCATTCACACAGTCTTTTCGGCAACTTAGGCCATTTAAGATTTTAAACGATATCCGTTATTGATTATTATACATATATGGGTCCAGGCATTCTTATTTAAGCCATTTGGTATCCAATGTTACAATAGATCTCTGTGAGATTATCTCCTCTTTTCCTACACTAGTTTTTAGTAATGTTGGATAATTTTTTTGTAGTAAGTATGGTCTAAATGGATTGACGGTAATGACATCACAAGTGACGTCATATAAGTACCTCGGTCATCAAGTACGAATAGGAAGGGACAACCAAACCTGTGAAATCACCAGAGGAATTGGGTTGGGTTGGTTTGCATTTGGCAGATTAAGAGACGTTTTCAAGTCACACTCAAGAGGAAAGTATTCAATCAATGCGTTCTGCCTGTTCTCACCTACGGAGCAGAAACACGGAAATCCGTAAATCAAATACGGGTGGCACAGCGGGGTATGGAGAGATCAATGCTTGGACTTTCCTTAAAAGATCGAGTCCCAAATAAAACTATCAGGGGTTTAACAAGAGTCATCGACACGTCGGTCGACAGAGTGGCCTCCCTGAAATGGAACTGGGTGGGTCATATCGCCAGAACCAACGACAACAGATGGACGTAAATAATACTTCAATGGCGAACAAGACATGAAGCATTTAGGAGCAGAGGACGACCTTCCACAAAATGGTCAGACGATATAAAACGCATCTTCCCGAACCCGAGTTGTGACGCAACTTCAGATCCATAATCCACCAGCACTAAATTCGATGATCCTATGACTAGGTGATAAAACAACTCTTTTTTTTATCCTTTTAGTAATTTATGATTATTCAGAGAGTGGAAAAAAAAGTTGCAACTTAATATCCCTTTCTCCTTTTTTTTCTCTGTATTATAAAGAAAATTATCAACTCATTTTGTAAATGAACCCTCTTTTCTGTATTTAGGATAAATTCAATGGTTTGCTGCTGTATGTAGGGCGTCATGCCAGGAAAGCAGCAGAGATTTTATCAAAAAAAAAAAAAAAAGAGGAGAGAAAAGGGGGAAAAAAGAGAGGGCTGTAACCGAAACCGTTGTCGTTTGTCGTCAATCACCAACACCCCCACATCTCGGTCTCTCACTTGCCTCACACCATTTTACAAAGCCCTTTAGCTTCTTGCACTTTGCCTTGTTTCTCTTCGTGTTGGAAATTCTTGCCCTTTTCTCTCTTTCTCTTTTTTTTCAAACTCGACTAATCGACTATTAGCTTATCTCGATTCTCATACATTTTGTTTCTTTTTTTTTTTATTTTATTTCGACTTACAAAACAATATATTATCAGAAAATGTAGGATTTTTTTTTGGGAGAGAAAAAAAAGCCAGAGGAATTTTTTTTTTTGCTCATCTACTACCAATTTTTAAAAACGTCTGATAGCTTCGCCATTATCATACAAGAAACCGATCATCTTTTTAAATACAATATATTGATATTTCGTTATTGTAGAAACAGCAACATCACATCCCAATTTTTCTACATTGAGATACGCAAACTATTTTATTTAAAATTTTTGTAATAGTCTTAGACACGTTGGGGAAGTTGGGAGAATTTAGATACATTATGTTCCTTTTTAATTTCTGGCTGTACAGTGGTAGGTAGAGTTCTTGCATAGTCTAGAAGAATCCCGTATCATGTGACAACATTGCATTTCATTTGAATTAGACGAGGTCTTAATGACCTCCGATGTTTAAAAATATCTTAAATTAAAAAAAAAAAACTCCATGTTCTTTTTGAGAATTGAAGAGGTCGGCTTCAGATAGTGCTAACTCACTGACTTTTCAGCACCATCAATGGAACAAAGGTCGATACTAATTGTACTATTTGTTTATCAGCCTGATTAGAGTACTCTGACAGTATTAACTTCCTATTGGAATTTTGTTTGTTTTCAAAGTCTAAAAAACTGGTGTGACTGGTCGCACAGCACACAACTTTCTTTTACCTTTGGTAATCGAAAGTTGTGTTAGGTGCTTGTCACACCAGAGTTTTTTTGTGTCGAGATATATTTAGTTTCCGACAGTTCAGTCCATTTGAATTCAAGATGTAGAATTTATAAACATGGGAGAATATTTAAATTTTGTTACCATGGCAACCATTTCTCCTATCCTTCCAGAAGTGCAAGAGTAAAGTGTGCTTCAAAAGTTTTCAATGATTAAAAAATAATTGATTTTTGAATTTTAATCAAAATTGTTGGAGAGAAAAAAAACTGAAAAAGTACATCAGTAAAGTACTAGTACTCTTTGACAAATTTTGATTAAAAGCTTATTTTCACGCCCTAAGAGGGTGTCTAACTTAAATATAAAATTTCGACCTCCCAGTTCAATTCCTTCATGCTTAAAATCGAACACAGACACATACATACACCATGTGGGAAAACCACTTTTTTGGATTTAGGGGACTTCAAAACGTGTATATCCATCAAAATTTTTACATTGAATTTTTTACATGAATCCAATACTTTCTCTCTATATATATTAACATAATAGAGGTAAGAGAAAGTAAAATTGAAATTTCTCAGAACTATAATTTGTGGGTTAAGACTATCTGAGCCCGGCTCCTTCAAGGACTGGTTGTACAGTGAGCACCACAATTGAGTCCCCACCTGATAGCTATAGCCTTAAGTATATGGTGTAAAGTGAAATAATTTTAATGACCGAAAAGGTAAAACGTAAAATCTGGTACAGATGATTTTATTTTACCTTTTAAAATTTAAAATTATTTCAACATTTACCATATTCCATACCATATACTTGAGGCTAAAGCTATCAGGTGGGGACTTAATTGTGGCGCTCACTGTACCAGGTAAGTATACTTACAACCAGTCTGAATTAAAGTACATGGAGAATTTTTTTTAGCTCTAGAGTCTTATATCTCTCTTTAGGAAAATCATTTGAGTATAATCGCCGATGAAAGTGAAATATCCCATTGGTCCAACTTTTCAAGGTCAAGTTTATTTTTCTCAAAAGAAACCTATATTTTTGTCTAAGATTTCCATCCCTTATTTTTCATTCTATTTTAATAAAATTTAAGAAGATAGTTTAACGTGAGCGGTTGTTAAATTACCGTGCTGAGATAAACATAGCACACAGAGATAAATTTTAAGAAAAATTTTAATAATTTCGTGGGTTCTCAAAATTTTAAAAATTTAAAATAATCTAAATTCTATGGTTGTATAAGTGTATCCCAGCACCTCCACCATGTAACATATCTAAAGAGATAGGTTCTCTTATCTCAAATATTTTGTCGAATCCCAGCACCTCCACCATGTAACATATCCAAAGAGGTAGGTCCTCTTGTCTCAAATATTTTGTCGGAATGTGTGTCTGCCCTTATGGATCAATTTGAAGGTATGGTAAATAATCTTCTAAATAGAGATTTGACCAATTGGAAGTTTTTTTTATGCCTAACATCAATAAAAACAGAAGATGACCGGACTTGTAACAAAATAAACATTCATTTTTTTTTTTGTAATTAACTACGTCTTTAATTTTCCCATTTCTCTTTTTTTAATATCTTGACTCTTTCTTTCTCAATTTCATCAAATTAAAAATGCATAGTAATAATAAAATATACATTTGACTAACTTCTTACTTATTAAAATCTAATTAAATGGGATTTTGTTTTTTTTTTTGTATAAAAAAAAAAGAAAAGAGAGATCATTTATTTATGGATGATGACATTATGAGTTAAGAATTAAAATTCATTATGGCATTTTGTTATTAAAAAAGATGGGAATAACCCGTCCAGAATAAATTAATTTAATATTTTAAAATATTCATATAATATAATGATAAATTAGTTTTCTGAAGAGAGATCACTCAAAAGAAAAAAAAATGGTTATTTATTATTAGTTAGATTTCTTAGAAATTCCAACATATATCATTTGTATATTCTTATCAGAATATAGTGACTGTATATTATTCATAATGGGTGGATAGATATAACCGTCTTTTTGGTGATGTGTGTGTGTGTGTGTGTGTGTGGCGCGCGTGTATTAAAGGGCCTGAAACGAAGAAAGGTCGAGACTGTGGGTTGTAGTGGTGGTGGCGGTAGCTGGGAAGGGGTATAGGGCAAATCGTATTATCTATCTGTCCAAGCAGAATCGTAAATCTTAACCCCATTTTCCCCCACTCTCTCTCTCTCTTCTTTGCACACACACACACACATTTACACACTTAACCCTTTACACCCCCCCACCCACCCAGTCCAACCCCTTTTATGTCAGCTTGCATTCCAGAAAGATGCACGAAGAGCAAGTGAGACGAAAATTGTGCTAAATCATCAAAAGTCCTTAGTGAGAGAGAGAGAGAGGACTTGAGTCTAATAAATCAGTACCCCTACCCGATCTAACTAACCCATTCCATTTTCCTATCAACCCAGGGCCGGCCAATGTCGCTACGAGAAATGATTAAATATCTTCCTATCATTATTTTATTTATTAATCTATAAATTATGTTATTTTGGAATTATTTCAACAAAAAAAATTATAAGTATGAACAATATATAATAAGTATAAGAATTATGAATTTCTTTATAAAAGAGGAATTAAATTATTTGAAAAGGTACACTACAAGATACTTGGATTTGGGATAAGGTTACTTTAGAAGAATAAAATACCATATCAGAATGGGGGTCTCTATCTCCGTGCTCGAATATTTTTTCATTAAGTAAAAATATCTATGTAAACAAATCCCTGGATCAAAATATTGGATCCCACCCTAAGATATATATACGAGGAAATAATAATATTTGTTGAATAATGCTCTAAAGTTAGGAGTTCTTTTTGCGCTCGGCAATTCCATATATCATCATTACAATTCATATCACATTATTCTGAGTTTTGTATGCAAGCATATGATCTACATATTATATATCACCAGATAGGGAGTTTATGTGATATTCCGTTCTATGAAAGGAACATCTTTCAGTCGTAATAAATAGACCAGAGATTTGACACTAAGCGTAACACAATTTTAGTGTGAAGCACCGCTGCAAGGTAGCGGATTTGGCAGTTACATTTAAAATTCAAATTTGTCACTCCTTTGTTCTCTGGGTACAGGTTTGGTAAACAAACATCGTTTGAAGCATCAGTTGTGATAATTATTGAATCAATTTTTCCACCATTTGTATCGTATGAATGTCTAGAGCAGCGGTTCTCAAACTTTTTTGGTTTTTAAAAATGTATTATTTATTGCTTTATGTTGTTGCAACACGTTTAACGCCTTTAAGCCAACGTTCCATTCTTCTTTATTAATAATGTTACTGCGTAGAAGAGTTTAGTCTAAAGAAGAAATGTACAAAATACAATCAGAATACAGCAGTAGAACAATACCTAAACACTTCGTTTAAAATTCGCAATTCGCTAGCTAGCTTGTAAGTAGGTAGGTACTTATCGTTCCGAACGCTAATCGTCGACTGATGAGTGTTAAGGCGCGACTTTTATAGTCCTAACCTCGATCTTGAACATTTTCAAAAATACTCGATAAATAAAAATGTGAGCTCGCACAAGTATATATCGGCGGTGGCGGCATAGTAAAATTGTTCTGTTGTGGGTGGCGACTAAGTTCGGCTGCCCCTCCTGATACGCCCGCGTCAAAACGTTCGACCAGAGAGAAATGTTTTGATTTTTTTTGTCTGAATTCTTGCGGAACCCCTGTAGGGGTATTGCGGAACCCTAGGGTTCCGTGGAACACACTTTGAGAATGGCTGGTCTAGAGTATATAGCCTAAGATAGAAATAACACTTAACAAATCAGGGAGTGTGGATGGTCTGTGGAGTGCTCCTCAAACTGGATTAGATAAAAAGTTGTTCGCGCCGGAATTGAGAAGTACGGCGACTCCCCGCCAGAGTGTAGGTCCGACGGAAACTCAAATCGGAAGGAAGTGATGACAAATCAACGCTCATCAGGCTTAATGTTGGCTTCCTTCCTGTCCACGTTCACTTTTTACTTTGCACCTTGACCGGTTACTTACTTTAGATCATGTCAATGTGCTATTCTTTAATCTAATCTGCGTTGAAGCCCACAGCGTGCTCTTCAGACCCGCTTTATTCATTCTTACACATTGTTCTATTATTTATTCAAAGTGTTTTAGCCTCTTATAAACTTATAACTGGCCGCTACGCTATATACCATCAAGAGAAAAGATATTGGACAACCCCCTCACGTCTACCCAATAAAAGTACTTGATGGAATTAGTCACAGGATTAGTTCATTAGCTAGAAATTAACGTAGAAAGAATCTAAAAACGCATTAAAATATAGTCATTTTTTTAAGATTTATCGTTTATCAAAAAGAAAAAAAATATTTTATTTGTTACACTTCTTTTTTCTCTCATTTCATCCCTCTGGGCAATATCCTCCTATATGCTCTCTCTGTCTTCGACTACCCACTCACTCAATTGTATATATATAGATAGATAGATAGATAGATAGATAATGCTTTATTAAAACGGGCCAGAGCTAATTAGCTCCATTTGCCCTCTTAAGATAGTACATATTTCCACCGTTTTACAGCATATTGACATATTAATAATAATGAGAGTAGTAAAATACAAGTAAAAAAAAAAAAAAATTGCAAATATATCAAAAGGATAGCGAACCAGACGCAGACCTACACCTTATTAAGTGCAATAGGAGAATCCCGGATGCGGCAAGAGCGCCAGGGCGACAGGGGATCAGCCAAGGAGGAGCGATCTAACCCCACCAGTGAAGGCAGACAAAGAGCCCATCGCCTTTATGTGTGAAGGAAGGGAATTCCAGAGCCTAATAGATTCTACATGGAACGATCTTCCATAAAGAAATGTCCTATGACATGGGATCATCAGGCCAGAACTATTCGCTCTGGACCCCAACCTTGAATAGTAATCGCTCAGGTATTGAGGCCCAATCCCCCTCAACAGCTGCCAGGTCAACCTCAGCGAAGCCGCGCTTCTAGCCTCGTCCACCCTCAACCAGCCCAGATACCTATAATATTCAGTGACATGCTCGTCTCTTCTTAGATTAAAAACAAACCTAACTGAGCTGTTTTGAGCCCTCTGCAATCTGTCTGAGAGCTGACACGTAATATCAGACATGACGACGGCCCCATAATCTAGATACGGCAGTACCAGGGCCCTCACCAATCTCGCTCTTAGATTTGTTGACAGAAAGTCCTCTTTCTGCTTCAAGCTGTGCAGTGCACCAAACAGCCTGCCACTGGTTTTCTCTACCTGTTGGGACCACGAGAATGTCTCGTCCAAAGTCAGGCCCAAGCTGACCGCTCTCCCAGAGAAGGGCAGTGCACAGCCATTGATTTCAATTTTGGGAATAGCTTCTACATCTATCTTGTTTCTCAACCTAGAATAACCTATAATCATAGACTTAGATTTAGTCGGATTGATCTTAAGATTTAAGCTTTCCAGGGCCTCGTTTATTCCAATTAAGTCGGCATTAAGCAGGTCTACCTTTTCTGCAAGCTCATCAATTTTGCTATGTATATAGAGTTGCATATCGTCTGCGTAGAGATGATACCTGCAGTTTTTGATCGAAGCTGGAATGAAGTTAATATATAGCAAAAAAAGCAATGGCCCCAACGCCGACCCCTGGGGAACCCCCACTTTAACGTCCATGAAATTTGACTTGTGTAATCCAACTGAGACACATTGCCTTCTCCCAGAGAGATAAGAACCAAACCAGCCGAGTACAGAGTCAGACAGGTTGTAATTCCTCAGAATGTCCATTAGCCTGCCATGGTCAACTGAGTCAAAAGCCCGCGAGAGATCAAGTAAGACCAAGATAGTAAGTTTTCTTTCGTCCATAGCCCTTCTCATATCATCCGTGATCTTTATCAAGGCCGTGGTTGTGCTGTGATTCCTTCTAAAGCCTGATTGAAATTGATCTATAAAGTTATGTTTTTCTAGGTGGTCAGAGATTTGACTGAACACCATCCCCTCAAGAATTTTTGCTAAGGTAGATATTATACTTATTGGCCTGTAGTCCGAAGGATTCTGAGGATTGGATATCTTTTTTATAGGTGCCACTTTGGATATCTTCCATTGATCAGGGAAAATGCCATTTTGAAGAGAAAAATTGATAATAAACGCCAGAGGACTCGAGATCACCTCACTCAGCAGTTTTATCATTTGAGTGGATATATTGTCTACACCCCCTCCCCGACCTTTAGTTTTTCGAATCTGGTTCCTAACCTCAAGTGGAGAAACTTGTCGAAAATAAAATAATGTATTTGCATCGGCGTTGTTGATGGAGGGAGAACTCGGAGATGTCTGAGTTGTGTCACATTTTTGACTTGAAAAGTATTTATTTAGTTCATCTAGTGGGAATCTCGGAAATTCATCGACCTTTTGTTTTCCTATTCCTAAATCTTTCAATTTCCTCCACAGATCCGCAGATGAGAGCGGGCGAGCAAATGTGTCAGAGCCATATCTAAGCTTGGCGTTTCGGATTTCTGTCTTA
>JAKCPI010022707.1:0-16646 GCA_023213315.1 Euborellia annulipes
CACTGTAAAAAAAAATATGAATTTTCATTCATATCTCATAAACTTTGGTGGTTTAATTTTAATAGACCTAGGATATGAGTTAAAATTAATATACAAGTATATGAATAAGTATCGCTTTAAAAAAAATATGAATTTTCCTTCTTTTTTCACATGCTTTTGTAGTTTAATTTTAATACACCCAGAATGTGAATTAAAATTAATATAAAAAAGTTTATGAACAAATTACCAACTTTTAAACTTATCTTTTTCTTTTGTGTGCCGCCAAATTTTGAAATCGTTAAAAGTGTACCGCGACAAGTTGAGAATCACTGGTCTAAACGTTCTCAAATAACTCGACTACCTCAAGGAATTTTTATTAATATTATTTTATAATTATTTTAAGGAAACTTGAAATTATTCTTTTAAAATTCATTTCCAAAATCTATATTGATTAAATTCTGGTTTGAAATTCGCGCTCTAAACTATTTAAATATTTATGAAGTCATACTAATTAAATAATTTTTATAAAGTAATTCAACTAAATAGCTATAGAAATTAAAATTAAAATTAACAATTTCACCAAAATAATTAATTTTAAAATATACAAGAAATTGGTTAGGTTGGCACCAGGTTGGCACCAAATTCTGTTTTTGAAGTAGCTGATTTAACGCATTGATAATTGAACGTGTATTATTATTTAAAATGAAATATAAATATTTAATCAATATATTGAAATAAGAACATTTTACTAACAAAATCGAAGTATTGAATTTGAATTTTTTCATTGAAATTTTTTTTTTTCTCAATTTCAAATTAATTATTGTTTGTCATTTTTCAGGTGAGGTTAGTCTCCAACCAGGGAATAAACTCCAATCATACTGCAAATGAAATGTAACTCTTTATTACTTCTCAAAGAAGATGAAAATCGACATATTTTTTGTATTAAATTATTAAAATGATTTGTATTTGTGTTTAATTTACTTGGAAATGTATAAAAATTTATTTTTTGATACAAATTTATTATTTTAATACTTTAATTTGTTTTATTATTTAGTAAAATTGTATATTTTAATATAATATAATTTTTTTTTAATAAAGAAAAAAATAAAATAAATAAAAAAACTATTATTTCACCTAGACCATTCACTTCCTCAAAAGTATAAACTCGTAAGGACTTTAATTTTTGTTTATTAAAGCTTTTGTGGTTTGAAATATTATTATTAGGAGAATTTTTAATTATAGACCACATATTTGTATTAAATATTTATTAAAAATATATATATTTGTACAGTATTTATATATTTTTAATAAATATTTAATACAAATATGTGGTCTATAATTAAAAGTTCTCCTACTTTCATTTTTCACAAAAAAGTATATTATTTCTCATAAACCCGTAATTTAAATTTCATATACCAAAAATGAATTTATTCATATACCCGTAATTTAAATTTCATATACCAAAAATGAATTTATTCACATACCCGAAAATGAATTTTTTCATATACCCGAATATGAAAAATTTCATATCTGTTTGTGAAAATTCATTTTTGGTATATGACCTTTCTCATATACCCAAAATGAATATTCATAAACAGTTTGTGTAACAGACTTCCTATACATGTGTATGAATCTGGCTCGAAAATTTTTAACAGTGTATGTTTGCACGTGCATTCTTGTCAAGTTACGTGTGTAGACGTCTTAAGTCAAAGTGTATCGTTATATTGAATGGCAGTGAAGCATCTCTCCCTGACGTAAGTAAGGAACTTCCTCTTATTTCAAAAAGCTCTCAAGAGACATGACGAATAAAATAAGTACGTCATTCAATTCAAATTAAATTTTTTAATTAGATTGCTAACATCTGGTATGTAAAGAAGAGATTTCGTAAAGAGAGAGAGAGAGAAAAAAAAATAAGGTAAATGAACTGCGGATATGCACCAACACCCTCCATATTTATTTATGTGAGATTTAAAAAAAAAAAAAACAAAGAGAATTACAAACTTGTATGCTGAAATATTAAGTGAATTGCAACATAAATGAGTAGGCCTACACTCGAAATTTATTATTGTTCTGGAGGCTTATTATTCAACACCCAACTTCCAAAAATTGCAGTTTAACACCAATTTTTTTTTTAGAAATTAAGTTTTTTTTTGTTAAGACTTTTAATCTCTTAAAAATGCTTAAAAAAAACCGAGAAAAATAAGATAGTGTGCGTTGATTATAAATAAATAAAAAAATCTAGTGTGACTGATCGCACACTACACAACTTTCTCTTATCTTGTGTACTTACAAGGGGAGTGTACGGCCTTCCCCTCACCGATTTGAACGAAAATTTTTTTATGTGTAGTACTTAATGAAAAATAAATTCTGTTAAAGTGAGAGAATGCGCTTCTCAACCGTTTGTTTAAAAAATAGAAATGCCAGCATGTCTAAACTAACAATAACATATTTAAAAGCCTCGGTGGCTAGATTGGTAGCATTCATATTTTGTATAATGCGTAATCTTGAGTTCAAATCCCGCAGTGTGCAATTTTTTTTTTTTTTTTTGTGTAATTTATTGATTTTTTTTCTCGCTCTTTGTGTATTAATTACGATTAATGTTAATAAAGGCTAACAAAAAAAATATTATTGTTAATTTATTTAGGTGTTTAATTGGACCCTGTTACGCATTAGTGTGTCAAGCGCCAGCTACCGAGTTTTGAGAAAATCAACAATAAAGTTTTTTGTTTACATTGGATTATATATCATTTTTCTTGTCAATTGTGCAAGTAACATTAAATATAAATTTTTTTAGGACATATTTCATAAAAAATACTATTAATTATAGCATTTGAAACAATATTCAGTGTTTATCTCATTTTTGAATTTTTTGGTCTTTGACACACCATGGCATAACAGGGTCCAATTAATAGTAATAAATTTCTCGTATATTATTAAATGTTTTCAGAGCCTCTCTATCCCACCATAAACATTATTTAATGCAAATATTTAGGGTTGCAAAACGCAGAAAATAGTTTTGGTGGTGACATGCTGGCAAATCTTTAACATTATTCTTTAGACGAACGGTTGAGAAGTGCGTTCTCTCGCTTTAACAGAATTTGTTTTTCTTTAAGTACTACACATAAAAAATTGTCATTCAAATCGGTGAGAGGAGGGCCATGCACTCCCCTTGTTAAAGTATAATTTAAGTTCTTAATGATTACTGAGATTTAAAATAAATAAATGTATATTTTAAGAGGAATGAAATATAAGGCTCCAAAGAGTCACATTTGCTCTCAACCCCTCATAATAATTGTAGATTGTACTGTATTTATAAAATTGATCCAAGTAAAGATTGATAAATTAAAACGTAACAATCAGATTGTTACAATGTTCACTAAGGAAGAAGAAAAAAAAAGATTACAGTATTTGTTCTACTGCAGGTAGAGAATTTTTTCATTATTAAAAGAATTTATGGGGGGAAGAAAGAAAGAAAGAGTGAGTGTAAAATGAAATAGGGCAACTAATTTTTGCGATTATGAAAGGGAAAGTGGGAGAAAGTAGGAGAGAAGGGAGAGAGAGAGGAAAGAGAAGGAGCATCCAGGGGAGGGGGGAGGGGGGGAATCGAGTGCGGCGGCGCTCTCGCTTCGCTCAATGCTCCAGGCCTTTGACCTGGAGGACCAGGGGGTCAAACCCAAACCATGCATTTCCCCCTCCCCCCCCCCCCGCCAGCACTACAGGAAGAAAACTACAATTTCGAAAAATATTTGTCCTGAAGAAGAGTGCGATTTGCAAATGAGAATTTATTTCTGTCATTTCCACAATGTAGAGGCAGCTTTACTAAAAAAAAAAAACTCGGACAAGTAAAGTAACCCAAACATGAAATTCCGATTTCATTGAAACTTGGTACAATTAAAAATGATAAATCTATATATAAATTTCAAAAAAATTTCGACCAATGAATGAACAGTTTATTTTTAAAAAATTATTCCTGAAAATCAGTACAATAGTGAAAATCATTAAAAAAGTTTTTCAAATTCCAAGTTAGACTCATATTCAATATTGAATTCAAGTGATTTCATACATTTGATAATTATGCCTAAAATGAATAATTAATATTAGCATTAGGTCTCTATCTAGCATCTCAACAATAGTATTAATTTTTTCGTTTGAATGTGGGATTGTACAATTATTTATCTAGATTTCTCAATGAATGGAAGTTTTATTTGTCTATGGCCAAGTTATTGGTGGCTGAATAAAACAATATATAGTATATTATATAGATTTTATTTTTGGCAGCAACTTTACTACAAGGCAGGGGGAGGAGAAGGGAAGAAGACAGCTCGGGTGAGAGGAGGCGAGAGAGCGAGATATCATAATGAATTTAAAAATTTGCGCGATGAAAAAAGATGAAGTGAAGGAAGAAAAGCTTTCCAAGTGTCAAAAAAATCAAAAAAACAAAAAAACTAATATAAAATTTATTCACAAAAAGATATTAATTTGGGTGCGTTTTTAAAAAAAATAGACATCTATTAATAATAATAAAAAAATTACCAATAATAAAAAAACAAACCTCGAAAATGTGAACAAAAAGATTTTATATAATTTTATAAAAATAAAATAAAAAATGAGGCCAATCATGAAATAATTATGTTGCTCCCTCCAGTCTACAAAAATTTTATAAAAAGAACGATTAGATGTAAGGTTAAAAAGAAATTAAAAAAATTTTATATGACTTCAAAGTGCCACTATTCCAGCATAATATTAGAGAGAATTTATGAATAGAAAGATAAGTGTGTGATATATATATAACAAGTAAGTCAAAAACTAGAAATCAAAGAATGTTATTTTTATTTTTATAACTTGACATTAGGAAAATTATTTTCCGAGTAAATATTTTTATAAAAGACTAGCCGCGGTTCCGCCTTCGGCGAACCTTGCGCTAGCGGGGGCTTCGCCCCCTGGACCCCTAAGCTCGCCTACCGGCGAGCAATTGCCCGCCTTCGTTAATGTAGATCAAAATTTTACCCATAAATGACCATTTGGGGCCCTTAAAATTGGAATTTCGAAAATTCGCTTCTTAAATGACGCCTACGCAATAAAAGTAATCTACATGCCAAATTTCAACTTTATAGGTATTATAGTTTAGGCTGGGCGTTGTCATCACTTAGTAAGTTAGTCACAAGTCTCTTTATATATATAGAGATGGAGAAGAGAAGTGTTGGGAAAAAAATGCATTTTTTACAAAAATGATGAATTGTGGTACTTAGCGACCGAATTTCAAAAAAAACCCCAAAATTAATTTTATGAGATGAGGGGAGATAGGGGGGAGCTTTAGCGTAGAAAGCATATTGATATCTCATTTCAGTAAAAAGTTCTAAAAATCCGAATTTTTTACAAAAATGGCGATTTGGGGTACTTAAGGGCCGAATTTCAAAAAACCCTGAAACAATGATTTTAGATTTTTATCTAAAGAAGGTTTTAGCGAAGAAACCAAATTGATATCTTTTTTAGTTTAGAAATTAATGTAGATCAAAATTTTACCCATAAATGACCATTTGGGGCCCTTAAAATTGGAATTTCGAAAATTCGCTTCTTAAATGACGCCTACGCAATAAAAGTAATCTACATGCCAAATTTCAACTTTATAGGTATTATAGTTTAGGCTGGGCGTTGTCATCACTTAGTAAGTTAGTCACAAGTCTCTTTATATATATAGAGATTACTTTGATACATGATATAAATACAAACCTATCCATATATGTATATTCATTGTTAATTTTCTTCGTTGTACTTTGCAGAAAACAACAAAAACTGTCTCTTGATAAAAATATTGTATATAAATATAAAGATAAAGCATCACAAATCAAACACGATATTCCGGGTTTGGTAAAAGTCAAAAAAATATACAAAAAAAGGGGATACAGGATTTTATTTGGTAATTATAATAAAAATATGATTAGAAATATGTGACTCTAATATTGATAACAAACAATTATTATAACAAATTCTTTATTAAGAAAGCTCACAAATATATATATATATATGTAACCTATGTTAAAAAACTAGTTCCTAAAGAAAGAAAAAATAAACTTAATGTACATTGTTTGTATTATTATTTTTAGGCCTGAAGATGATGGAGGGAACCATCGAAACTGTCAGCTGCAGTTGCTGCCAAAAATAAAATCTATATAATATACTATATATTGTTTTATTCAGCCACCAATAACTTGGCCATAGACAAATAAAACTTCCATTGATTGAGAAAAATAGTATTAATGACCATTCAAAACACTTTGTAGCTAAAAATCTATCTTGTTTAAAAATTTTCAAAAATTGTTGCTAAAGTGGACAGACAGAGAGATCTATTTTCTTTTATAATATAATTTTGAAATAAAACTAAGTCTCCCGTAAGTGCCTTCTCCTTCTTCAAGCGCACCCGTTAACCCATAGCCCACACCAAACCCATTAATTTCTCTTGTCTGACTATACCCCTTCAATAACATTATCAAGCTGAAAAGTTTCAAAATCCAACAATCAATTCACTCAACAAACAGCTAAAACAACTGGAAATTGAAAATCTACCTGTTTTAAAAATTCAAAAATTTTTTTTAAAGTTCTGTTATTTTATTGGTCGAATTTTTTTCTCGTTTAATGCATATTTATATTAGTTGTTTAATTGTACAAAGTTTCATCGGAAATCGGAATTTCATGTTTGGGTTACTTTACTTGTTAGAGGTAAATATGTTATGCTCGGTTTTGTACAAAATTTTGGAGCAGGAAATTCCTTGTAAATAGGGAGCTTTTGTCGTCTGAAAATAATAATTTAGATTTGCTAATCCAAGATAGCATTAATATAATATGAATAGTACGCAAGGTGTTTTCTAGATCTTTTAAGAAGTTTTGTCGGTACTAAACTATTGAATAAGTAAAAGAATAGTAGTATATAATATAATATTCTAATATGAAAACAGTGGTGGATCCAGAGGAGTTTCTCGGGGTATAGTTGTTAACCAGAATATATATACAAATCTAATATTTAAGTATTAGTTTTTAAAATTTTATATTAAAAATACAATTTTTTTCCAAATTAAATATTTTTCTCAAATCTCGGGGATAATTACCCCCCTTTACCCCCTTGTATCCGCCCTTGTATGAAAAGTATATATTTATCTATCTTATACAGTAAAAACATGGGAACCTGTTAAAATGGACTGTTATATTTATATAAAATAATTTAAAAAAAAATTGACACAAAAAATCAAATGGTGTGACAAGCACAGAACACTACTTTCTCTTACCTCTATATATATGTTAATATACAGTATATATAGAGAGAGAAAGTAGTCTATTGGATTCATGTCAAAAATTCGATGTCGAGATTTTGATGGATCTTCACGTTTTGAGGTCCCCTGAATCCAAAAAAGTGGTTTTCGCGACATGGTCTGTCAGTGGGTGTGGGTGTGTGTGTGTTCAATTTTAAGCATGAAGGAATTGAGCTACGAGGTAAAAATTTTATATTTAACTTAGGCACCTCCTCTGAGACGTAACAGGAAGCTTTTAAACAAAATCAGCCAAAGAGTAGAGGTAAAGGTGGTAATATGAGCCCTGTAGGTATTATGAGCCCCCAATATATCTCGTCATAGAGTTCACACAATCTAATGGGGATTGATGGAAACACTGTGTTCCGTTCTTTTTTAGGCCTCTAGAGAGCTTTGGTTCAGTTGTTGATGATAGATGGTGGATAAATCAGGTGTTTGTGTTTTCTTCTACTAAAAAACTTTGAAAAGTACCTATTTAGCCCTTAATTATGATTATTATTCGATTGCATTTATTCTAATAGGCTACGCTATCTAATAGAGTAGGTTTTAAGCTTTGATTTAATGTAGGTGATAATTAATTTAGATAGTAACAAAGATAAAATATGCTTTGAGAAAATTCAATATGGCTATGTCGGTAATGTGAGCCCCCTTCTGTGCCTGGTATATGAGCCCCAATTTTAGATGGTCCGTCAATACCGAAAAGTCCGTTTTGGAAATGCCAGTGGGAGTTGATAATCCCGGAGATGAGCTTACGCCCTGTAAGTTTTGTGAAGGACTTTACTCTGCCAATTATCAAGGAAAACTGTGGATATAGTGCCTGATGTGTGAAATGTGGGCGCACAATGATTGTGCTGGGGCTGAAAAAGATGTTTATATTTGTGACTTTTGCAGATCATAAAATATTTTCTGTTTTCCAACTTATTTACACTAATATAGTTTTGTAATTAACAAAATACAATTTTCATAAAGGATATTTGTATTACTAACCTCTTTTTAACACTCTTTTTCATGTATTTACTCTAGGGGCTCATAATACCAGCACAGAAAATTTTTTCAACAAAACGAACTTTTTTGATTTTTTGTAATTATTTCACTTTCTGTGTATTTAATCGACTGCATACTTTTTAAATATATTCATCAATTGTTATAGTTGAAGTTCAACACAAATAATTTAGCAAAAATTATTTAAAAAAAAATTTATTATAACAAAAAAAGAAACTAGGGGCTCATAATACCACCTTTACCTCTACTAGTACTTTGCTGATGCATTTTTCAGTTTTTTTTTTTTTTTTTTTTTTTTTTTTAAAGTGAAACTTTTATTATATCCTCCCAAATTTTTTGACTCTTCTATCAGCATGTCGCGTTACAGGTCGTGACGTCAAGTGCTGTGACGCTACAAGTCATGACGTCACAATCCGTTACGACAAAAATAAGAAAGTTGAAATTTAATATATATAACGAATTATAAAAAAATAATTGTGAGATTTAATAATTCAATTTTTAAATTGATAAAATATAATTTTTAAAATAATTTAAGCCCCCGGGTGTGGCGTAGTAGGTAGCGTGCCTACCTCCTATACCAAACGTCGCGGATTCGGACCCAGGCAGTCCGAAGATTTTATTTAAGTCATTTGGATACCAGATGGCTTAAATAGAAATGCCTGAACCCCAAATACATTCATTAATTACAACGGTTATCGTATAAAGTCTTAAATGGCCAGAGTTGCCGAAAAGACTGTGTGAATATGTGTGTGAGTGTGAGTGCGAATGAGAAAAAAGTGTGAATGTTTTTTAAAAGAAAAAAAAAAATAAATAAATAATTTAAAATGATCCCGAGCCAGCCAGTTTCCCATAATTACGAAAAGCCGAGGGTCCGCCGAAGGTGGGCCCGAGCCAGCAGGTGGGGGGTCCAGGGAGGCAAAGGCCTCTGATTAGACGCGCCGCCCGCCTTCGGCGGGCGGCGCGGCTAGTTACCAAATAAATATCGTTCACAGTTTTTAATATGCCTGTATTGATTTACCATTATCATTCATCATTTTCCAATTATTAAGTTAAGATTAAAAACGCGATTTTAATACCCTTAATTGAACAATTTTCTGAAAACTTTCAGTTAAACGCCTACGATCCGAAAAAAGTTTCACTTGCATCGTGGTTTCATAAAACCACACAATGATTTTTTTTCTTTCGATTTTCTCAAAATTTGGCTCTAACGATTTTGATTCAAATTCATAAATCAATTATTTTTTTTGATATACTTTAGAATGTATATTCTCATTTTGCCATTGAAATCTTCTGAAGACCACTTTACTCTTGTACTTCATAGTAAAGATAGGATTGCCATGGTAAAAAAAATATAAATATTTATTTATATTCTAATATATTGCCGGAAACTGAATATATATGTCGACACAAAAAATCTGGTGTGATAAGCACAGAAAACAACTTTCGATTACCGAAGGTAAGAAAAAGTTGTCTGTTGTGCGACCAGTCACACCAGATTATTTTTAATATCTAATAAAATGAGATGCCTTATTTATATATGAATTTTTTTTTTCCTGAACTATTAAAATAATATGTACAATTTTTTATTTTAGAACAGAAGATGGTTAGCTACAGTCGTAGCCAAAATAAATCCAACAAAATACATAATAAAATAGTTATGGTTTTTTTTCTTCGGCAACACCAACTTGTAATGGTTTTAGGCTGTCATTAATTCACTCCCCCCCCCTCCCCACCTTTATGTATGTAGCCTAAATTGATAAAAACGCCGTAGGCCAGCATTGCGGCTAGTGTTATTTAAAATCATTCGTTGTGTCAAAGGGCCCTTTGTAACCCTATGAAAAGTAACATTTAATTTGAATAAAGAATAAAGGGAGACAGGCGGTTGTGATTGGCTTACCATGCGAGTGAGCGCAACGTGCTTACCTGCAACAAAAAGAAAACAAACATGAAATCAAGACGTATTGATTGCGTTTAATGAAGATGGTGGAGGGGGAGAGGGGGTGGAGGGGGTTATCTCGGCTGTCCGGGCGGAGTGGGAGCGGTCGATGCCAGACACCCCCACCACCCCGACCAGCTAGCTGCTCCCTCAGCGGGCCCCCTCCCTCCCTCCCTCCCCCAGTCTGTGACATATTAATAGTTAAGAGACACCCCCCCCCCGAGCAAAAGCAAAAAAAACTAGGAATCAACAAATGAAACAAAACAAAAAATAAAATATAATTCTACAAAGTCGGCTGATGACTGATGCTGCTCTCTGACGGCGACTACTTTTAATAGTATAAATACTTATATAGGTCATTGAAATTTTCCTCTAATCCTTTTGTAGAGAAATAATTCTCTATTCAAAATTTGGAAAATACCAATTAAATTTACCAATTCAGAAAATAATAAAATTTTTATTTAAATATAATTAATTATAGAAAAATAATTGTGAGATTTAATTTTAATATTTACTCTATTATTTAGTCCGAAACTACTTGACGAATTTTTTTTTTTTTTTTTTTCAATATGTAGGTCATTTTATGGGGTGATTTAATAAGGGGTCTATGAATATGATGTTGCTGGCCTTAAACACATTTATCTGACCTGCGGTCTATATATGATAAAAAAGTTAAGTTAAAATAAAATCTGGTACAGATGATTTTATTTTACATTTTCAAATTTAAAATTATTTCACTATATACCAGACACTTAAGGCTCTAGATAGCAGGTGGGGTTGGCTGTACCCGTGAATTTAAGGAGGCTCGGGAGTGAAGGTGTTACGCATGTTTTTCCCGCTAAGAGGGCGTAGTGTGTCATAAAAAGTATGCCCAAAAATCGAGTAATTCAAAAATTTGCCAAGAGATGTCAGAATGGTAGCTAATAATATTTAATGCATTTGCTTGATTTTCATTGATCTTTTAACAATAAATGTTATTATATATTATGTATCTTTTATAAAAGCATAAAAATATAAATATAGGCTAATAGGGAATCGGCTATTAGACTAGCCTGCCATCTATTGCAAGAATGCTGAACTAATTTGACAGTTGATTTTTAAATAAATCATCTAAGCTTATTTTAAAAATTTCTTAATTAATATGTGATTAAGAATAACAACAAATTTATTTTTAAATTTAAAAAAAATTAAAGATTATTGGGACAGATTGTTTTTTTGTATTTGCTTGATAACAAAAAAATTAATTACGATAATTTTTTAATAAGTCATTAAAAAAATTATAGCTCGATGTCCCAATAATCTCTTATGAATTTAATTCATTTAAAAAAAAAACCAATTTTTTCAAAATTAATTGCACGATAACCGTTCGGCAAATCAGCTTCAAAATTTTATTTTAAACGTATGTGATAGTGATTAATAACATATTAAAAAATTAGCTTTTAATCTAATAAAGTGCTTTAATGTCCGAACAACCTTAATAAAAAAATCATTTATCGATTTGTAAATATATTGATCTATTGATACAACCTTAAAAGATGTATTTAAAAAAAAATAAATTTTTTTTATTAATCATAGCTGCAATAAATGCAATATTCTAGCAATATATACAGCAGTGTTTCCCAACCTTTTGAAGTCCACGGCACCCCAAAGGTGCGTTAACATTACACAATAGGGGCACCCTTCCTTCCCCCCCCCCCCCTCCCTAGCAAAACAAAATTTTTGCTGTCCTCCAGAAAATTTTTCCGCCTCCGGAAAAATTTTTTCCTTATTGTAAATCCTTTTATTTTTTTATATAGAAAAGCTTAATTTTTCCCCTTTTGCGGATAATTTTTGCCACATACGCTTAAATATTTTGACCATTTTTTTTTTTAGCTAAACTTTATTTTTTTCAGTATTGTTTTTGTTAATACAATATGATTTTGTTTTCTGTATTTTATAAATATCTATCTATATATTCAGCAGATAGAAATAAAAAAAAAAAAGAATATTTACAATTTAATTAATTAGCTTTAATTTTAATGGGTAAAATTGCCTTCGGGCCTTGGTGTAGAGGTTAGCGTACTGGCCTTTTGTACCAAGGGTCGAGGGTTCAAATCCCGTCCCAGGCGACAAAATTTGTTTAAATTATATTGGCTACCAATCAATTTAAATAAATAGAAACGGGGTCTAAATGGCCTTCGATGCCGAAAAAGACTTTAAATGAAATAAAATGGTTAAAATTTTGGATTTAAAAGGAGACTAACATTATCCTCCTATATAAAAAAAATTTCGTCCTGTAGTTTCGAAGACTGTGCGTTACAACAGACAGACTTTGTCTTTATAATAAGTTTATTAGAAGAATTTTCATATAACCTAGTGTTTTCCAGACATATAAGACTGATAGAGAAAAAAAATTGATAGCGGATGAAGCTCAAAATATATATATATATATTCATTACGTGACGTCAACGCACCCTTCATTTTTTTTCGATTTAGATAAATTTGGATGCAAGTGAGAGCGAGAGGGGTGGTAGAGAGAGAGAGAGAGTTGAAGGGGAGGAGGAAAGGGAAAGCAGCGATGGGGCGAGGAGAGTGAGAGTGGGGGTGGGGGTGGGGTGGGAGGATCTCTCCCTCCCCTCTAGGCCAGCCAGCCAGCCAGCCATCCACCCCACCAACGGCTGCAGCCGGGAGGCGCGGCTCGACTCCCGGGCAATCGATACTCCAGACGAGACGGCAAGGACAATGCACGCACCACCGAGAGGACCTTGACTCCCCCACCCCCACCCCTAACACACTGCTAGCACCTTAGATAGGTCACACTAAAATGTATGAAATTATTTATATGATTAATTATATAGAATAATAATTGTGAAATTTAATTTTTAACTTTCCCTTTATAAGCGAGAAACTAGTTCACGGATTTTTATGGGGGCTTTTTTTAATAAAGCTAGTTTAATATAAATCACTCTTTAGAGGATCTCAACAATAGTTTAGCGATTCTCGGGTTGGTGGTCTCGAAAAACCGGCGTGTGAAATGCCCCCGGTATTGATCAATATCAAAAATACACTCTCAAGAGGGTTCAGGAGCGACGTCTAAACATACTTTAAAAAAAACTAGACTATTATAAGGAATTTTTCAATGCGGTTTTTTTTTATTAATGAATTAAATTCATAAGAGATTTGGGACATCGAGCTATAATTTTTTTAATGAATTATTAAAAAATTATCGTAATTATTTTTTTTGTTATCAAGCAAATACAAAAAAACAATCTGTCCCAATAATATTTAATTTTTTTTTAAATTTAAAAAAGAATTTATTGTTATTATTAATCACATATTAATTAAGAAATTTTTAAAATAAGCTTAGATGATTTATTTAAAAAATAAACTGTCAAATTAGTTCAGCAATCTTGCAATAGATGGCAGGCTAGTCTAACAGCCGATTCCCTAATAGCCTATATCTGACCTATATTTATACATTTTTATGCTTTTATAAAAGAATATTTTGTTACCATGGCAACCATTTCTCCTATCTTTTCTATGATGTACAAGAGTAAAGTGGTCTTCAGAAGATTTCAATGGCGAAATGAGAATATACATTTTTAAAAAGAATCTAAAAAATAATTGATTTTTGAATTAAAAAAAAAAAAATCGTTGGAGCGAATTTAGAGAAAATCGAAAAAAAAAAACAACTGAAAAAGTGCATCAGTAAAGTACAAGTACGACCGGCTTGCTCAGCAGGATATGTTCTGTACAGAAAGATGAAGATATGGTACCTTTTCATGTGGACGGTCACAAATTGAATTCTAATATATCAGAGGCGGAAACTAAATATATTTCGACACAAAAAAATCAGGTGTGATAAGCACCTTACCTTCGGTAATCGAAAGTTGTGTGCTGTGCAAGCAGTCACCCCAGATTTTTTTTTATTTATTGAAAAATAAACAACAAAACATGCATACAAATTAAAAAAAAAAAAAAAAGATGAATGTTGTTGAAAACAATGTTTACGGAACGCATTTGTTTTGTGGTCGCCATATAAAAAAAAAACAACAACACAAAATTAATGCTTATTTGCCCAACAACAAATAGTTTAAAAAAAAAAACAAGTAATTTATAGCACATCCCTAAATTTCGATAGGTTTTTTTTTTTTCGAGGGCTCGCTGGTGTAGTGAGCTAGGGTGTCAGCTTCTGCAAAGAAGATCCCTGTTCAAATCCTTGGCGTGCGGGATTTTTCATTAAATAAAAATATTTATTTAATGTAAACAAATCCTCAAGCAGGCACTGGATTGGAATATAGGATCTTTCCACAATAGCCCTCAGGCAACTCTACGAGGAGAGGGAGTTGCTGTGACATCCCGTCCTGTGGAAGGGACGTAAAGAAGATTCCCTCTCAGTGATGCATTCTTCGAAAGGAGTTTGTGCTGAGGGAGTCCCTCCTCAACTAGGACATCCTCCCGAGCATAGAAGAGGTTGGATAAAAGGAGCCGGTTGGAACCAGAAATAAGGATTAGTTCACTAGCTAGAGACGAGAGCAGGAGGAGGAGCTAGAGATAAGGAAATGATGTAACTTCAAGGGGTGCCGGTAGATGGCTACGGCCAGAGGCCGGTTGGGTTTGAGGTGTGTGTCTTCGTACACGAAAGCACCTCGGGCAAATAAACGGGGATTCCGATAGAAATTTTAAAATAAATAAAAAAATCTGGTGTGACTTGCACACCCTTACCCTTCGGTAAGAGAAAGTTGTGCACCGTGCTGGTCACACCAGATTTTTTGTGTCGAGATATATTTAGTTTAGTTCCCATGGCACCTTAGTTTCAAACTTGCATTTTAAATGTTGACTGCTTGAAATAAACTATGGTTATCGCAATACTTTCTCTCTCTATACATTTCATATATAGGGTACGAGAAAGTAAAATTAGAATTTTTTTTTCCCGATAAGTTAAATTTAATATTAAAGAAGATAAAACATGACTTGAAATTAATTAAAAAAGAAGGGATTAAAAAAAGGAAATATTTTAATAAAGGTGAAATATATGAATAAAGAGAGAAAATGACGTCAGTTAAATGGATTAATTAAAATAAACTACAAAACAAAAAAAAAAAGTCAACCAAGTTGCTAAACATTCCAGCTCTTTACGGCCTGGTTAAGAGCGGGAAAGATTTGCAACTTTTTGACTTTTTACTTTCTCTTACCTCTATATTTATGTTAATATATATGAAATCATTCATTCTTGCAAATCGGTTAATTATTAACGAAATTATAAACAAAATAGTTATGTCAGCTCTATCACTATACCCAAGGACTTTTAAGCAAAACACCATCTTTATTATAAAATTTTCTTTTATTTGTTCTTGACTTACAAGGGGAAGTCGCGACATGTGGGTCACCGATTTTTTTCAAACTCATAGGATTTGAAGATTAGTATCTGGACATCAATTTCCTAAAGCAGTACGATGCGCTTCTCAAGAACACTTAAGAAAATCCACTTTGAAGACTATCAAGATTTCCGAGCTCTATAAGTTTGGATAATTTTATTTATATGTAAACAGTGTCTGGTAGCCGTGAGAGTAAGCGCAACAATCTAGTAAACAAGGAGTCGCTAGTTCGATGCTTGTTGATGACATTTTTTTTTCTTTCAATTCACCATCCGTATATACAGTATCACTCATATTAAAATTTATAAAATTGAAATTAAATTAACAAATATTTTTTCAATATAAATTAACATCTTTTATTTTTACCACTCGTTACACACTGAAAATACGAATATTATATTATAAATGTAAATTTAAAATATTTTGTTAATTTAATTTCAATTTTATATATGTTAATATGAGAGATACTGTATATGCGGATAGAGAATTGAAAAAAAAAATAAAAAATGTTCCTACAAGCATCGAACTAGCGACTCCTTGTTTACTAGACTGTTGCTCTTACTATCTCGGCTACCAGACACTGTTTACATATAAATAAAATTATTCAAACTTATAGAACTGGGAAATCTTTTTTTTTTTTTTTTTTTTAAACATTCACACTTTTTTTCTCATTCACACTCACACTCACACACACATTCACACTGTCTTTTCGGCAGCTCAGGCCATATAAGACATTTACGATAACCGTTATTTATGAATTTGTATATATTAGGGTCCAGGCATTTTTATTTAAGCCATCTGGTATCCAGATGGCTTAAATAAAATCATCGGACTGCCTGGGGTCCGAACCCGCGACGTTTGGTATATGAGGTTAGCACGCTAACCTCTACACCACGCCCCGTCCTGGGAAATCTTGATAGTCTTCGAAGTCGATTTTCTTGAGTGTTGTTGAGTAGTGCATCGTACGGCTTTAGGAAATTGATGTCCAGATACTAATCTTCAAATCCTATGAGTTTGAAAAAAAAACCGGTGACCCACAGGTGGCGACCTCCCCTTGTTAGATTAATTATT
>JAKCPI010022708.1:0-24756 GCA_023213315.1 Euborellia annulipes
TTATTTGATTGCTCTAATATTTTTTGTTTGTTTTTCAAGACCTTCATTCATCTCGAGTTAAACATTTTTTTGTGGGTACTAGCTGCTCCACCCAACTCTAGCCGACCCTCGCTTTCTCAGAGAGGATTTTTTTTTACATACATAACTGGATTATCTTTGCGTTTTTGCTACAAGACGTTTACTTTAGTGAAATCATTATACATCAAAAATCGGAAGATTTTTAGCCGCCAGATAAATACAAAAAATCTCACATCTTTATTGAATTTTAAAAATAAAATTATTTTCTAGTGTTTTTTTTTTCTTTAGTATTATTAATTTTATCAGTAGATTAGTAGAATTATACTAATCCTGTAAAATGTAATATATTTCCTATTGCAAATTTTTAAATATACAGGGTGTCCGAAAAAGAACTTTTAAAAAAACTGTTATTTAATGTAAAATATACATATTCCAGTGACTAATACATTAAATGAAAGGTGACTTAAGTTTTTTTTACCGCTAGTACACCTCGATATGCGATCCATTTGTAGCCCGGCAGATATCCATGCGGTATTCAATCACCCTCCAGGTATTAGTTAACATATCAGGTGTGACCGATGCTACTGCCGCTAAGTTTATCTGACGAAGATGGTCAATGTCACGTATCTTCTCTGCATACACATAGTTCTTGTCATAAACAATCCCACAGGAAAAAATCCAATGCTGTTATGTCTGGGCTTCTTGGAGCGATTGAGCCACTACCCATCCATCTTGCTGGGAAACGGGCATCTAAGGCTGAGCGCCCATTGGATTTTTTCCTGTGGGGTTATGTCAAGAAGAGAAATAAAACCATAAATATGATTAGTAAATATGTAAAAGTGAGAAGAAATTGATATTTTTGGACTAAACGAGTAAAAAACATTTAGTAGGAGTAAAATAACAGTTATTTTTCGACCCGGGGATGTAGAGAGAAAACCGCATGACGAGAGAGAGGCCTCTTTGAGGTGGTAAAGCAATCTCAATGAGTATACCTTAAGATTGTCAATAATCTCTTAAGAACTGATGATGACTTTATTTAATTAAAACCGAAACGTTTTCTGGATTGAGATTTTTATTCTGTTGGCTGACATCCTCTCTTCTTGTCTATTATTCTAATCGTTGAACAGCCACTTATCTCATCAACACGTTTAAGCAAGACTCTGATCCAGGGGCTAATGATTATTTTAATCATAATAAAAATAATTAAATCAAATAAAGGATTTCAGAATAATAATAACCCTCTGATTTAAAAAAAAAATATTAATAAAAAGTGTAATTAGCATATTTAAATATGCTTAATAACTTCTCAGTTTTCTTCAACACCAATGCAACAACTTTTTAAACTTCTCAAGTACCTTTGTTTCACCACATAGACCAGCCTCAAAGGGGCCGTCACTTGCCATGCGGTTTCTCTCTACATCCCCGGGTCGAAAAATAACTGCTGTTTTATTATGGCTCAACTACTCAGTTCTCCTCAAATTCTACTACGGTTTTTACTCAATAATTCGTAACGGAACATCAAATAAAAAGAAATTTTTGCAAATTTTTCTGAGAATTAAGGTGCGCGTCTCGGGGTGCTAATTTTGGAAGATTGCGGCCACAATTTTGAAGCTATCAACCTCAAATTTTTTTTAAATTAAAGCTATTTAAAATATCTACAACATATAGAAGCCCTTTTTTTGATTTTCGAAAAAATAAATTTTTTTTTAGATTAATCGCATTAAATAAAAGATATTTTTAAAAAATCCGCTCTATATCTTATAGATAATTAAATTAGTAATCATCGTGTTCAAAAATAATTAATTTTTTACCCTTAAATAATTAGCTGGAATCTTTAAAATGAAATGGAATAAATCCCTTGTATCCCTATGGGAAAAACTAACGCCATCTCTTGTCGCCTAGAGTAACTCGGTAGTCAATCGTCGCTTTTCGAGACGCGCACCTTAAAACAGCAGTTATTTTTTGATCCGGGTCTTATCTCATTTTAGTAATATTTTTCTTTAAAAATCTCTTGATCAACTTCCAACAATCAAACGACATGGTAGTTCCTAAATTAATATTACAACTTGTTTTACATAATATAACACGTTTCTATTATATTTAGTTTATAATTAACTGTTTTCTATATGCATCCAAAATAATCTCAATTTCTGGTTCTAATTATGATTAAGTTAATTTCTAATTAAATCCACCTTACACTCGAAAAAACTTTATTCCAATTAAACTACTAAAATTAGTTCATTTTTTTTTTTTTTTTGCTCTCTCTCTCTCTCTCAATTGGTATTGCAAGGAAAAAAAAGAGAAAACGTATTGGTTCTGTGAGGCAAGAGTAAAAGCTATTCCAAACGTTGCCACAACAACAACAACAACAACAACAACAACTGTCGTTGTGTGGTGTCAACTCGAAGGGAACCGAAAATTGCAACGAGAAAGTTTTGCAGCAAATTGCAGCTTGAGTTGCTCCTGGTATTGTTTTGCTTATTTCTATCCCCCCCTCCCTTTTCATCCCCCCCTTTTCCTTACATTTCCATCCCCCCTTCCCCCCTCCCCTCTCCCTTGCTAAACAAACCGGGAATCTTTTAAACTTTGTATTTTCATTCCATTAATTACATTTCTATTTGCTATTCTTTCCAAATACAACAAACAACATTGTCTTCTTCTTCTTCTTCTTCTTTTGCTTCGCGCATTTGTAATTTGGACACTTTGTTTGAAAAAGCACGTCATTTGAATCAATTGTGGAAATGGAAGGAAATATAAGATTTGTTCTACATTCAAAAAAAAAAAAAAGCCAAGGGATTCAATTCATGGGCGTACCCAGGATCAAATCTAGGGGGGCATGGTCAGATCATGGTCGTCAAGGGGGGGGGCAGATCATGGTCGTCCAGATTGTGACATAGCTATTTTTTATATAGAGGGGTAAAGCCTTCGAATTAAAGGCCTAAAAACCCTCGAGTCCTAACAAAAAGAATCATTCCCCGTCGCCATCCACCAATTTTGTTTCGTTTCATCACTTTATAAACATTTAATTTTTTTTTTGTTGCTTCTAGGGGGGAGGGGGCAGCTGCCCCCCTGCCCCTCGCTGGGTACGCCCATGATTCAATTTCTAACGCAAATAATTTATAAGTTCCGTGATGACCGAGCTGGTGATTTTTTTTTGTTTTTGCTAATAATAATATATATTTAAATTTTTGAAATAAATTAGAGCGAATCTTTGTTGAAAATTATAATTAACTAAAAAGTACATCAGTAAAGTACTAGTACACGAGGATTCTCAAAGACGATATTAAGGTGCGCGTCTCGGGGTGCTAATTTTGGGAGATTGTGGCCACAATTTTGAAGCTATCGAACTCATTCTTAACTTAATAATTGGAAAATGGGAAATCAATAGACGCGTGTTAAAAACTGAGAACAATATTTATTTAGTAAATTGAAGATTTGAATTATTTTAAAAATTATATTTTATCAATTTAAAAATTGAATAATTAAATCTCATAATTATTTTTTTATAATTCGTCATATATATATTAAATTTCAACTTTCCTAGTTTTGTGAGGGCTCGCTGGTGTAGTCAGCTTCTGCAAAGAAGATCCCTGTTCAAATCCTTGGCGTGCGGGATTTTTCATTAAATAAAAATATTTATTTAATGTAAACAAATCCTCAAGCAGGCCCTGGATTGGAATATAGGATCTTACCACAATAGACCCTCAGGCAACTCTACGAGGAGAGGAAGTTGCTGTGACATCCCGTCCTGTGGAAGGGACGTAAAAGAAGGTTCCCTCTCAGTGATGCATTCTTCGAAAGGAGTAGGCTACACGCCGGTGCTGAGGGAGTCCCTTCTCAAACCAGGACATCCTCCCTAGCATAGAAGAGGTTGGATATAAGGAGCCGGTTGGAACCAGAAATAAGGATTAGTTCACTAGCTAGAGACGAGAGCAGGAGGAGGAGTTAGAGATAGGAAATGATGTAACTTCACGGGGGTGCCGGTAGATGGCTACGGCCAGAGGCCGGTTGGGTTTGAGGTGTGTGTCTTCGTGCACGAAAGCACCTCGGGCAAATAAACGGGGATCCCGATAGGAATTTCAAATAAATAAATAAAATTCCTATTTTTGTCGTCACGGCTTGTAACGCCATGGCTTGTAGCGTCACGACCTTTGACGTGACATGCTGATAGAAAAGCAAAAAAATTTTGAGAGGTTCAAATAAAAGTTTCACTTTAAAAAAAAATTTATTTCTTTAATTTCATGTACTTAAGATTCATATTTTTTTTTTAAATTTTCTGTACATTTTAAATGTAAAAATCCCCCAACCCTGAAAAGGGAGGGGCGAAGTCAATAAATATTTTCTTAACGATAGTGTGGTCTGGTAATATTAATATATTTTAATTACAAGAGGTTTTACTCAGACTACAAAAATCTAAAAAAAATATCTAAATTGAATAATAAAATACATTTTTTGAATAAGTGTTTAAATAATGAATTAGTTCTCAAATATATATATTTAATTCTTTGAACATGAGAAGCATTAACTTTATCGATCATTACGATTTTCATTTTTACTTTCTCTTACCTATGTATATATGTAATATATATATAGAGAGAAAGTATTGGATTCATGTCAAAAATTCGATGTCGAGACTTTGATGGATCTTCACGTTTTGAGGTCCCCTGAATCCAAAAAAGTGGTTTTCGCGACATGGTCTGTCTGTGGGTGGGTGGGTGGGTGGGTGGGGGTGTGTGTGGGTGTGTGTTCAATTTTAAGCATGAAGGAATTGAGCTAGGAGGTTGAAATTTTATATTTAAGTTAAACACCCCCGGGACCGGAAAAATAAGCTTTTAATCAAAATCGGCCAAAGAGTACTAGTACCTTACTGATGTACTTTTTCAGTTTTTTCGATTTTCTCAAAATTTGCTCCAACGATTTTTTTTAAAATTCAAAAATCAATTATTTTTTAGATGCTCTTTAAAATGTATATTCTCATTTTGCAATTGAAATCTTCTGAAGACCACTTTACTCTTGTATTTCATAGGGAAGATGGGAGAAATGGTTGCCATGGTAACAAAATATAAATATTTTTCCATACTTATAAATTTTACATCTGAATTCAAATGTTCCATACTGTCGGGAACTAAATATATGTCGACACAAAAATCTGGTGTGACAAGCACAGAACACAACTTTCGATTACCGAAGGTAAGAGAAAGTTGTGTGCTGTGCGCCAGTCACACCAGATTTTTATTTATTTGGAATTGATTCAAGTTTTTATTAAATATTCATTTTTTTTTTTTAATTTTTCAATTTTATCTCCTCTCTTTTTGATTTTGGTGTAAATTATTCAAAGGTATTTTTAGAATTCTTTTATAATTATTGTATATATGTGTATATATATCTCGTTATTTTTTAGTGCTCTGAAGATGGCTGTATGCCGAAAGGTCGAATAAATTTATCGACTCAGCACTTTTGACTTAATTCATTCTAATAATTCAGAAATTAAAATATTCAAGACCACCTAGTTTTTGTAGTCTGAGTAAAACCTCTTGTAATTAAAATATATATTTTTGTTATTCATTTGTTGACACAAGTTGTGCGCATGTGATGTAAGAAAACAAAATTCTTTTTTGTCTACAAACTCCCTCGTTCCTTTCTGTTATATATTGTGAGGATGGTCGTATATCTGACCGAAACGTCGGCTTAAAGTGCCTAATAAAACTAGCTGCAACTGCTCTTTCCTTCATCCCTTACTACATAAATATACGTTGACACAAAAAATCTTGTGTAACAAGCACAGACACACCAGATTTTTAAATGTCCCCCCCCCCTCTGCTTATTAACACAAATTTGTTTTTTTTGTTAGTCTCTCCTGAGACTTTTATGCGGGTCACCTACTATTATTTCCCTAGGCGCTTTATTTTCATCGTTGATAAAAGATCCATCTTTTGACGCGAGCAAGTGAAAGGATAATTAATTTAATTTTAAACACAGTGTAGATGGGCTACAATTTGGTGAGTGGATAGCAAGCAAGCAAGTCGGCCATCGCTGCTGCTGCCCATATATCAAGTTATATCCCTGGCAATTTCTCAAAGGTCTAATTTTTCTTTTTCAAAGTTGAGAGATCCTTTCTTCCCACTTTATTGATTGCTACGGACTTCTATTATATTAGCATCCCCCCCCCCCCTGGCAGATTACGTAAGAACAAACACTTGATCTATTGATCGGGGGGATTGTTAAGTTCTCTGACTATTTGATAATTTCTCTCTAGAGATTTTAGATAAATAATTCTCTAGAAAATCCCACCTATTAATTTAAGATTGGAAGCAATTTGTACAAATGTTGAAGATTTAAAGATGGTATCAAGAGAGAGAAAAATCACAATCAAGATAAAAGGAGAGAAACTGTCTGGAATACATCAATCGGTTATCCGGAATGACGTCATTTGGGGTGTCTAACAATTAATTCTCTTCATAATTCTTCTATAATAATTGCTGTCTTTCTGTCTGTATCTCTGTTTAATCCATTTACGTTGGAATAACGAAATGAAATATCTAATATTATTTCTAACATCTTAAGGTTGTTCGGACATTAAAACTAATTTTTTAATATGTTATTGATCACTATCACATACGTATAAAATAAAATTTTGAAGCAGATCTGACGCAGGGTTATCGTGTAATTAATTTTTTAAAAATTGAAATTTAACATGTAGTCTATGGGGAATATCGACGAAACGCACACATATCGAATTATATAGCCACCTCTGCAATAGGTAAAAAAAACAAAAAACTTACATTTTTATCAATTCACTTCCCGAGGAATACGTTAAACATAAAATCAAAAGTTTCTGCTGAAATCTTTTTAAGATATTTTAACAAGAAAGTCAAAAAAATTCTCCAAAATGACAGTCGCCAATATTTAAAAATGAGACTCAGATCATTCTAGCAACGTCGCATAAAATAATACTCTTTTCTCGCTGTCAGTTACATTTTTTTTTCCATTTTATGATATTTTTTCTCGCAAATCGTCCATTGTGTTTAAACTGATTTGCATTAACACATTGTAATATATTAAATAAAATAAAATTGAAGGCTTTTAAGATTTAAAATAGACAGCTGATAGAATGCAATGTTGCCAGATCTAGAAAACTGCTCAAGTCAAAAGTCATTCATTTATTATTTTTGGTAATTAAATTATTAACTTAATACAATTATAAACTCTGATAGGTCACGACTAAATTATAATAAGGAATTTTGGCATTCAAATTTAAAAAAAAAAAAAATTTAGATTCTATTATGACTTACGATGTACTATCCGAACAACCTTAATCTCAGTAATTGAAAAAAATTTTAGTATAAAAATTACAATGATAATGAATGCAAAATTTGAAACATATAGATAATTTTTATTTGATATATTTCCTGAGTACAGTGGGCGCCACAAGTGCCTGATTTGCTTGCGAGTGAATTTTTGAGCTTAGTGAACCACACCAATATTGTTAAAATAAATAAATCATCTTTTTTTAATGCAACTGATGGGAAAAAGTCACAGGCATTTGTGGCGCCGACTGTACAATATGATGATTTTTGATATGTAAGAATAATATTTACAGCCCTTGTTGATGGTTTAATTAAATACGAAACTCATTAAAGCTCTGAGATGGCCAAATTATTTATTTATTAATAGTAAAAAATATTCTGAAACAAAAAAAAAAAAAAAAAAAAATAGTTGCAGAGGTCGAACTCTAGATTTCTTGTTTATAAAGAATGAACGCTACAGATCTACCCATCGCGGCTTTTGTAAATGTTATTGTTTGCAACGGCTTAAGACATGCAGGCAAAATCTTTAACATTTTTTTTTTAGCCGAACGGTTGCGAAGCGTATTCTCTCGCTTTAACAGAATTTGTTTTTCATTAAGTATTATACATTTTTTTCGTTGAATGTCTATGCACTCCTCTTGTAAGATGGATAAGAATTCACTTTAAAAAAAATATTAGAAGTGAGGGTCCAGGGTTGTTAAAAAATAAATAATATCTTCCACTATAAAAGTTTTCATATTTTCACGTAATATTTTTAATTAAAAACTGAACTTATATTTTCTTTATCTTTAATTACTTCTTTATTTCTATAAATGATTCTGTTATAACTATAAGGTTGGTTAACAAACCACGTAAACTGCTAGCCCCTTTTTTTTTCCTTTTATTTTATTTTTTTTTTTAACTCCACCTCACGCATATTTAGTATATATCTTGTGCACGTGATTGGTAGCAAAACGTTTTACATTTGCAATTCGCCTCGCGAATCTAAAATTAGTCTTTTTGGCTTTATAATACAAGTATTGGATTTTATATATATACACATACATACATATATAGACAATGAATGAATTTATTAAAGGAAATCTACCGATATTTTTTTCATATTAAGGTGGAGTAGGAACGAAGCTGTTACGCATGTTTTTGCCGATAAGAGGGCGTTGTGTGTCTTGAAAAATAAGCAATAAAAAAAACACCTATTACGAAAATTTGCCAAGAGATGTCAGAATGGTAGCTAATAATATTTAATGCATTTGGTTGATTTTTATTGGGTTTTTAACAATGAATATTTTATATTTATTACTTATTTATTTTTTTATCTCTTGGGCCATGAGAATAAAACGATACAAAATGTGCCAATATAAAAATACAATACATAAATATATAATTTTCCAAAAAATAATATAGGTAAAATGTTACAAAAAATTTATGTGTAGCAAAAATACAAGTAAATAAAAATGAAAGAACAGCGTACATAAAATTAAAGCAATAACTAGGCACTGTTAAAATAATAGAAAAATAATACCAAAGCAATATCAAAGCCAGGGCCTACAAGATTTTTAGGGGGAGGGGGAAATTTAATTTGCCGCCCCTCCTTAAAATTTTCTATACAAAATTCATATCATTTTACCTTTTTTTTTTAGTAAATCTTTCTTTAATTGCCGCCCCCTGATATCTGCCGCCCGGGGCACACGCACCCTCTGCCCCACCCCCAGATCCGGCATTGATCAAAGCAATACCCATACAATCACCAAGGAATATTAAGGTAGTAAAAATACAATAATAAAGCAATATTAAAAGAATAGAAAAACAATATAAAATCACTAGGTATTGATTAACCACCAAATTAAAAACCAAAAGGAAATATTATACCTTGATATGTATTTTCGCTTTCATGGCGAAATGCGTTTGCCTAGGCTTTTATGATCTTAGAATGGACTTCAGAGCTAGGGTGTCACGGAATTTTGCACTTATATATTGACGGAATATGTGGTCATATTGCGGGCAATACAGAAGCAAATGTCCTGTAGTGGCTGGAACAGACAAACTGGTCCAGATTGGAGAAGGTACTAAATAAAATCTGAAGAGATGGGCATTGGTACATGTGTGATTTATTCGTAGGCGATTAGAATGGTCTCTTTTCGGTCTATTAGCGGAAAGGCTTCAAACCATGGACGGGAGGCAAGGGCGGATCCAGAGGTGTTTCTCGGGGGGGGGGGGGATTAAAAATACATTTTTTTTTCGAAAAAAGGTATTTTTTCAAATCTCGGGGGGGGGGGTAATTACTCCCTAATAGAGTATATATCTGAAATACCGGGTGTTAGACTAGCCTGCCATCTTTTGCAAGAGTGCTGAACTATTTGACAGTTAATTTTTAAATAAATCATCTTAACTTACTTAAAATTTTTCTTAATTAATACGTTAATAATAATACAATAATAATAAATTCATTTTTAAATTTAAAAAAAAAATTATTGTAACAGTTCGTTTTCCTGTATTTGCTTGATTAAAAAAAAATTAATTTCCATAATTTTTTAATAAATCTTTTAAAAAAATTATAACTTTCTGTTAAAATAATCCCTTATGAACTTAAATTCATTTAAAAAAAACGCATTGAAAAATTCCTTATAATAGTCTAGTTTTTTTTTTTTAAAGTACGTTCAAACGGCCCCTCCAACTTCACCTTAAGATCAAAATAAAGAGAGAAATTAAATTGAATTATCAAAAACCGCGTAGGGGTGTGTAAACAAAAAAAAAAAACACTCTACTAACAAAAAAAATGATACTCTTTTTTTTGTGAACAAAGACCTTTATTTTTTTTGTTTGTTATGAACAAAAATAGCCAGCCAACAACATAACAAGGCCGGTTTTATAATTAGGCCAGTCAAAGGAAACACCGTCGAGATTTCTAAACAAATTGAAAAAAAAAATAATAATGTTATTATTATTGTAACAAATTAAATTAGAGAGAGAGATGTGCGAAATAAAAAAAAAAAACAAGTAGAATACAAATTGGTTAGTAAATAAATACGTACAATCAAAATGTGAACAATTAAAAGATAAATTTCTCCGGCGGATGGATATGGACCACTCTGATGGCTGATTTTAACGAGATATCGTCCAAAAAAATAATTGGGTATTGTGGCTTATTTAATTAAAATAAAAAAAAATAACTGTAGCTTCTCAGTTTTGAGATTTGTCAGGTGTAAATAAAAGGCTGCAGGCAGTTAATTCATTGAACAAGAAAACGCCCCCGTCAATTTAAATGACGATTTAGCTCAGAACTGGCATACCCATATCATCTTCAATATCAACCCCCACTTCCGAGATCCGACCGCATTTTCCCAGTTCCTGAAATCCACAGAGGTTAAGGCACTCTACACACTGCAACAGTATATTTCTGCGACAAAAATTATAATATAAAAAAAAAGAGTTTATATGTTATTGCTTTGTTATTGTATTTTTATTGCTTTGTTATTGTTTTGTTATTGTATTTTTGTTATTGCATTTTTAGTGCTTTGGTTTTTTTTATGGCTTTGATATTGTATTTGTATTGTATTTTTATTGCTTTGGTATTGTATTTTTATTGTTTTGTTATTTTTTTGTTATTGTATTTTTGTTATTGCATTTTTAGTGCTTTGGTTTTGTATTTTTTATGGCTTTGGTATTGTATTTGTATTGTATTTTTATTGTTTGGTATTGTATTTTTATTGTTTTGTTATTTTTTTGTTATTGTATTTTTATTGTTTTGTTATTGATTTTTAGTGCTTTGGTTTTGTATTTTTTATGGCTTTGGTATTGTATTTTTATTGTTTTGTTACTGGATTGTTACTGTATTTTTATTTTGTTATTACTGTATTCATAATGCTTTGGCTTTTGCCTTGTTTGTGTATCAATATTATTTTGATTAAGATTTAAACTTTCGACCGTTGGTTCTCGTTGAAACATTTTGTAAATTAAAATTAAATATACAAATTAAACACTAGGTTATTTGTTTCAAAGGTTTTATTAATTAAAAAATTAAAAAAATTAACTGTTAATTATTGTTGTTGTGTATTGTTGTTGTTATTATGTAAATTAATGTGTTAATTTTTTAATTAATAAAACCTTTGAAACAAATAACCTAGTGTTTAATTTGTATATTTAATTTTAATTATTTTGATTGTTTCTTACGATTGTATACATATTGTTTTGTGTATAATAAGTTTTGTATAGTTAATGTATTATGTTACACATTTTTTAAAGCAATTATTCTTTAGTCCATACAGGTCTATTCTCTAAGCAAAAACGTTAACATTTAACATCTGTAAATAACATTAATTAGCGATTATTGGAAGGAGATCTTCCTTCTTGTAACTAATTTTCCCATAATTATTTCACGCCGTTGATCAACATGACAAAAAAAATGCGAAAATTAATATTTATAATATTTATATGATTAATTATAGAATAAAATTTGCGCGATTTAATTTTAATTTTTCCTTTAGTGAAACTAATTGATGGATTATTATGGGCTTTTTTTTACAATGTATAGAGAATTTTACGCGCGTGATTTAAATCTAGGTTTTATTTAAAAACAATTTTTGCAGGTCTCTTCTCTAAAAACAGACTTTAAAATTTAAAATAAACAAATGGGTGTTAAAGAGTAATGTAAAAACAATCAAAAATGCTATTCAAAATCATTTCCTTGCCTATTCTGTAAACAAATACTTTAAAGCCAAAGCGTTAACATTTAGTAAATAGTGTTAAAAATTAATGCCATGTCTAGGGGGTGGTTTAATATTTTAACGTCGTGTTTAAAATAAAAATGGCGTCTTTAATCTAAAAAGCACGGTTATGATTTTGAAATAAAAGTAAAATGATAACGTCGCTGTTAAAATTTGCTTTAGAAAATAACATTTTTTAACGCTGATGTTATTACTTTACTTTTTAACACCCATTTGTTGATGTTAAATTTTAACATCTGTTTTTAGAGAATAGACCTGAAAATATGTATAAATATATGTGAATAGCTCTTAAAAACGACATAACAAGTAGAAAAGAATAAATTTGTACAAAAAATCTGGTGTGACTGGTCGCACAGCACACAACTTTCTCTTTATCGCTATTTAAATAATAATCTATTCAAAATGTAGAGAGAGAGTTTTTGTAGTATAAAGGAAATCCCGGATCCACCTTTGCCTCTGTTCGTCATCATCTTGTTTGCCGGAAGGGAGGCGGGGGAGGGGGAGGGGAGAGATTTAGCGACAAGAACCCATCTGAGCAAAGTTTATTAGTCCTAAGTGGCCAAGGGGTTTTCCTTTATCAATTCATTTCGCTGATTAACGCCGACCAGGATATATCACGCATTATTCATGGTACTTCCCCTCCCCCTCCCCCCCCTCTCCTCTCTTTCTGAGTTTGATTCTAACACAAATAATGGTCTCGATTTACATATCCTCTCTCTCTTGCGCTAATCTAACCCTTCTCATGGATGGTAGAGGGGCATCTGAAATCCTGTTGTGAATTAATCTATGTCCGTTAACTTTAACATTTAACTTGAAATAAGTTGGACACTCCATTTCCAATCTTACTTACTTAGTTCATATTATAAATTATATGCCCCTTAGTAGGTTAATATCATTTTTTTTTTATTGTTACAAGTTACAATTAGAAATGTCAGATTTTTTTTATATAATTGAATTTATGCTTCTATTTAATAATCCTAAAATCATTAACCCTCCTTCGGTGGGCCGTTTTAGAGTTTATTTGTGTCCTTGCCATTTGGAGATGTCTCCTTAAGGGGCTCATTAGATATTTGGTCCGAAAATACTGAGGTCTTTTGGTATAAATGAGATTAGCACGCTAACCCCTACACCAAGCCCAGAGGGCAAGAAAATTATTAGTACTACGTATTTCCCGCTTGAGGATTTGTTTACATTCATAGAATATATAAATGCAAAGAATACATAAATATTTCTCTATACATTGCCAATGGAAAAAATCGTAACTTTAAGAATTAATAACTCAAAGAGTTATAGGAATTTCTGGACCCGAGTATTTTTCCTGAACTCTCCATAACGTCATTTATAAGACTGCAAAATTTCGTTTCAAAATTCCAACGGGAAGTTGGTCAAACAGAGCCTGACAGACGGACAGACAGACAGACGGACACTCCGCTATTATATATATATAGATTAAAAAATCTGTATTGATCGCATAGCACACAACTTTTTCCTTCCTTCGATAATCGAAAATTGTGTCCTGTGCTTATCACACCAGATTTTTTTGTGTCTGTCTGTGAACAAAATATTACAAGAACTATAAGAGCTAGGAGGTTGAAAATTTATATTTAAGTTAGGCAACCTCCTGAGATGTGACACGAAGCTTTTGAACAAAATCGGCAAAAGAGTACTAGTACTTTACTGATGTACTTTTTCAGCTTTTTTCGATTTTCTCTAAATTTGCTCCAACGATTTTTTTTTAAATTCAAAAATCAATTATTTTTTAGATCTTCAATAAAATGTATATTCTCATTTTGCAATTGAAATCTTCTGAAGACCACTTTACTCTTGTACTTCATAGGGATAATAGGAGAAATGGTTGCCATGGTAACAAAATATAAATATTTTCCCACACTTTTAAATTTTACATCTGAATTCAAATGTTCCGTACTGTCGGAAACTAAATATATGTCGGCACAAAAAATCAGGTGTGACAAGCACAGAACACAACTTTCGATTACCGAAGGTAAGAGAAAGTTGTGTGATGTGCGCCAGTCACACCAGATTTTTTTATTAATAATCTAATCAAAAAGCCAATTGGAGAAGTTTTTTTACTTTACTTAAAATATCTTTTTCAAAATTTAAGATAGTTTTTTGTAAGTAAATTTTATGAAAAAAAAAAAAAAAGTTTGCCACCCCAAAGAAAAAGTTCTAAATAATAATTTCGTACAATCAGGGAAATATATATAAAGCCCGGTCCAGACGCTCCGTTTTGCACAACCTTTTGTCTGCGCAGTTCAACACGTTGCAGTTAAAACGTTGTAATTTTGAGTGTCCAGACGGTGCAGTCATATTTGTATTTTTTGCTCAGTCTTGTGTGATATCGTCATGGAGGAGGTTCTCCTGTGGTCAATTTTTGCATGCTCTCTCGTTAGAAAAAAAAGATTAGAACATCTTAGAAGAACCGGGCGTTCGAAGTGGTCGCGTAAGTGGCTTTTAAAAAGGCGGGACTTTTCCCACATTACATTGTTGCGTGAATTACAGAATGAACCTAATGATTGGCGGAACCATTTGAGAATGGACATAGACACGTATACTTACTTATTGGAACTAGTGACACAGCATATCATCAAAGAAAATACTTGTATGAGAACAGCAATAACACCAGATGAAAGGCTAACAGCAACCTTACGATTTTTGGCAACTGGCAGAAGTTACAAGGACCTAGAATTCACAACAATTATATCGAAACAATCATTGAGTGAAATCATTCCCGAAACATGTGAAGCTATCTTCAAAGTGCTGAAGAATGAGTACTTGAAGGTAAGTAATAAACAATTTATATTTGTAGGAACTAACTTTATTATTCCACAACAGTTATTATAGTAAGAATGCAAATGCATGCAAGTACTTCAGTTTGATTGAAATGTTGACAAGTAGTTTGCAACAGAAGAGTGGACAGAGGCTTGATTAGCTTCTGTCTGTTGATCTTGTTCACCTTACTGTGGGATGATGCGTGAAACTGCCGGAATTTGCCCAATTGTTTCATACTCCTGTGTGTGAGATGGTTGTTGTGGGAGGTAGTTGTGTGGCATAGGCTGCGACTGCTGCGAGAAGGAGTGGTATTGTCCAACTTGTGAAGAAAGAGTTTGTGGCATTCTGAATTGATGGAATGTATTCTGTTGATGCCAATTCCGTCCATCCATTAAACCAAAATCATCTTGTCGCTGGCTAGTCATGTCAAAAATTCGAAAATTTCTGGTAAGAGTACCCAGCTCTGCTTCGAATAAAACGTCGGAAATTAGTTTCTGAGCGATTGCGATTTGTGAACTTGGGACGTCTCTGAATTTATTAGCTACATGTTTTCCGAATACTTGAAATGCATCCTCTGCCTGTAGCGACTCCAGTTTCTTTCCTACCAACTTCATGATATCAGTTGTACCATCATCAGCTGGAACCCCCCTTTATATTATATACTCTTTGAATTTTCAATGAGATAGCAAAGAATACACAACACAAAACGAAACGGAACATGGAGCAAGCGTCCACATGCACCGACTTGTCCGCACAGGTCATGGATTTCAAAGCTAATTTGCTCAGTTATCGCTGCAACTGTACCGTCTTCCCGCCGGGCTCAAAACTGCGCAAATTTCCTGTCCACACGCAACGTTTTAACTGCAACGTGTTGAACTGCGCAGACAAAAGGATGTGCAAAACGGAGCGTCTGGACCGGGCTTAATACCATTATGTATTATTTACGAGGTTTTTTTTTTAATTTTTATATAACTCATTGTATAATACTTTTTTCAAACTTTTAATTACTAAAAAAAAAAACAATAATAATAGAAAATTTAATACTTTCAAAATAAAAAATAAACTATGTGTATTGATACTCGTAAATGAAAGAAAAGTAAAAAAAAAAAATTTAATTTCTCAAAGCTGATAACTTTTTAAGGTGAACTTATTTCGTTTAGAGAGTGTTTCTATGTTAAATTTAATTAGAATTAGTCGCCAAAAAAAAGAAAAAAAAAGCTTTAAGCTCTTTTAATGAGACCCAGAGGTGATGGCTACAATTATAAAAAAAAAAAAAAAAGAATAGAAGAAAAAAAAAACCGGATCAATTTCCAGGTCACCAGACTAAAATAAATCCACTTATCGCAGACACACAGCCACCTATAGGGCTATATACATCGAGGCAATTCACTCACGTTTCAATAGGTCTACGAAAAAAACAACAACAACATATGTTGATAACGCAACAAAAAATTATTCTACAGTATTATCTTCAAAGAAATGAACATAAAGTTGACTGAAATCTGGTGTGACTGGTCGTATAGAAAATAGCTTTCTCTTCTCTTGGGTTATTTAAAGTTGTGTTCTGTGCTAGTCACACTAGATTTTTTTTAGAATTTTTGAATATTTCACAATTGCGTGTGAGAAAGAATAAATTTGATCAATGAAGGCAATTGGAATTTGGTATTGTTATCAGTATTTCGTTTTGAATTTGAAAATAAATATTTTTACGCTTAAAGAGAAAGTTTTGTAGAATTTAGGAAAAAATATTTGAAAACCCAACATTCTTAAATGGGGAGGCTCAAAAAAAATCCTGAAAATTCACAATTTTACCCTTTGAAAAGCGTTGGGTTCTATTAAAGGTAATTAATTGATTAATTTTCTGAAAATTAAAATTAAATCTCTCAAATGAAATATAAGAAAAATTGATGTTTTTTGACTGTGGAGATTTACTCAGGATTCGCAGGGACTTTGCAGTCAGGAGATTAAATAAAAAATCTTTTATTTAATTTGTATTTGCCGACGTTTCTGTCACCAATCACGACCTTCATAAATATTGTATAATTGACAATATTTGCTCTGATGAAGGTCGTGATTGGCGACCGAAACGTCGGCAAATAAAAAATAAAATAAAATAATATTTTTTATTTAATCTCCTGGCTCCCTGTGAATCCTTAGTATAATAAAAATTATTATATAATTAAATTTTTACTTTCTCTTACCTATGTATATATGTAATATATATATAGAGAGAAAGTATTGGTTTCATGTCAAAAATTCGATGTCGAGATTTTGATGGATCTTCACGTTTTGAGGTCCCCTGAATCCAAAAAAGTGGCTTTCGCGACATGGTCTGTCTGTCTGTGTGTTCAATTTTAAGCATGAAGGAATTGAGCTACGAGGTTGAAATTCTATATTTAACTTAAACACCCCCCGGGACCGGAAAAATAAGCTTTTAATCAAAATCGGCCAAAGATTACTAGTACTTTACTGATGCACTTTTTCAGTTTTTTTCGATTTTCTCAAAATTTGCTCCAACGATTTTTTTTTTAAATTCAAAAATCAATTATTTTTCAGATGCTCTTTCAAATGTATATTCTCATTTTGCAATTGAAATCTTCTGAAGACCACTTTACTCTTGTATTTCATAGGGAAGATAGGAGAAATGGTTGCCATAGTAACAAAATATAAATATTTTCCCATACTTATAAATTTTGCATCTGAATTCATATGTTCCATACTGTCGGGAACTAAATATATGTAGACACAAAAAATCTGGTGTGACAAGCACAGTACACAACTTTCGATTACCGAAGGTAAGAGAAAGTTGTGTGCTGTGCGCCAGTCACACCAGATTTTTTATTTTCCTTTGACAGGGTGACCAGAGTTGTTTTTAAACTTTTCTCTGAAAGTATAAAGTAAAATACGAACGCAACAATATTAAGCAACAAAGAAGAAGAATACTCGCAGGATAAAAGACCTAGGTCTGAAGTAGTGATATGGTATCGAAAAAATAGTATCGATACTTGTACTTGGTATCGTATCAAAAGGAAAGTATCGATACCAAAAAGTATCGAGTAAAAAACGTACTAGTATCGAAACAAAAATATCGATACTATTTTAGTATCCCTAGTCTGAAGCCCGTAAGATTAATTGTAACATTACAGCCAGCAATTGTAATTTTGTAAATTATGAATAAATATAACTTTTATTATTATTATTCCTTTGACAGATTTCGAGGGATGAAGGGACCAGTCCCGTAGAGGGACTGATTTTTTGGGAGTAGAGGGGCTGAAGGGCCTCTCACTCCCAAACATCCCAGATAGCACAGTACTCTATTACGTACATAAGGCGCACAATTCGTCTTATGTACGTACAAAAGACGTACTGTGCTATCTGGCCATTGGGAGCCGGGTTGTTAGCTCTCGAGCCAGATACCGGTACAGGGGTTGGTGCGTGTTTGTGTACACGATGCACCAGGAGTAAACAACCTGGGGAAAGTTTTTATTTTATTTTTATTTTTTTTTTTGTAGACTATTGAGGATTTTAAGGCTTTTCCCTCAAATAAAAAAAAAAAAATTCCTTTGACAGACCATTATCAGAATATATGTCAGCTGAGAAATCACTTCTGTTGATGACACTACATATAAAATTGATCAAGTGTTGATTTATAATCAATAGGTAATTATTAATAAATAGAGGTTTTGATTTACAAAATGTTTCAACGAGAGACCACGGTCGAAATTTTTAATCTTCTTATCACTAAATTAAGGTTTTTTTTTAATCTCCTTAATTGCATTTGACTACTTTGCTTTTTTGTATTTATATTAATTTTAAAAGGTAATAGTAATCAGAATAATGAGAAAATCAATTTTCTATAAGCAGCCTTAATCTAAATTGATGATAATGAATTTGCTTATTACCATAATCGTATCACAAATTAACGATGAAATGATAAGAAGAAATTCATTTCTCTTCCCTTTCCCCTTGAATTAATTAATAAAAATTATTTCACCATTAAAATAAATTGAGCTTTAAAATAATCAGAGGGAATTATGAGGAGAAATTTTCATAAAGTTTCTTATTACTTCAAATTTTGAAGTTTTATTATCATATTCCGTAATTTGATTAGTTTAGAGAAGGTCTAAATTCGGGCTAGGAGGTTTTCTGGTACTGGAAAGGGTGTATGAATAAATTATGACAGGTAAAACAGACGTTAAAATTTAAAATAAACAAATGGGTGTTAAAAAGTAATGTAGAAACAATCAGGGTTAAAAATGCTAAGTTTTAACAGCGACGTTAACACGTTGCTTTTATTTCAAAGCTATCAAAATCATAACCTTACTTTTTAGGTTAAGAACGCCATTTTTATTTTAAACACGACGTTAAAATATTAAAGCCACCCCATAGACATGGCATTAATTTTAACACTATTTACTAAATGTTAGCGCTTTGGCTTTAAAGTTTTTGTTTACAGAATAGGTACCGGTATTTGAGGCAGGAAGTGATTTTGAATAGCATTTTTTAACGCCTAGATTACTTTTTAACACCCATTTATTTATTTTAAAATTTAACGTCTGATTTTTGATTTTTAAAAATTATAAGAACTTTTTTTATAAAAAAAAAAAAAAAAAATTTTTAAAAAATGTATAAAAAACATGAATTTTTTTTCTTATCAAAAAATCAATACTTAATCTTATTTACATTTAAGGTTCTGAAGATTTTAATTTGAGATATTTGAAATTAAAAAAAAAAAAAAAAATGGAAGTTTAAAAAATATTTCGGAAACTCTCCTTTCATCAGTAGACTTCGACCCTTCACCGTACTTCTTCCTCAATCTCCAAATTTATTCGAATGCAGGGCCTGAGAGACAACAGAACAACAGGAATAAATTGGGGGGGTGAATAGTGAAAGTCCACTGATGAAGAGAGAGTTTCCGCCTTTTTTTTTTTTATTAAATTACTAAGGTTTTTATTTACTATCTGTAAGAATGAATCTCTCTTCTTCGACAACCACCGTGACGTAACTAATAATTTATTAAACCAAAATGAAATTAAAAAATAAAAAAAATCAAATTTTCTATCCATTTTATTTCTCATCAATTTTATTTAATTTTTTTTTTTTTACTGTGTCGTTATAATAGATTTTTAAAAAGTTTCTTCCCCCATTTGACGTCAATCAAATGATCATTTGTATATTAAATGTGAAATTTATAAAAATAAACTGCCATTAATTATGCAATAAATAAAGTTAGGGGACAAAAAAAAAAAAAAACATCAGAAACCTTTTAAGTTATTTTCTATTATGAACGTGGGGATGTAAATATTTTTAGAGATAAGGGGGATTACTTTCTAAATTCCATTTAGATGAATTTTTTACATCCTAGATTAATAATTAAATTTATTTTTTTTTTATTTTTAGTGTAAATGCGTCACTTATCTTAAAAAATTATTATAAAATAAAAAAAAAATAATAATTTAATTGTTAACAGTTAAAATAAATTATTAAATAATAATAAATTAATTATTAAATAAGTATTTATTAAAATAAAAAAAGGTACAACAATTAAAATAAAGAAAACTTCAATTAATTATGAAGCGAATGATAATTTTCATTGTTGTACCTTTTTATTTTAATAATTCGCATCGTATCCACTGAGAATGGAAACTTGGAGGTTTAAGTCAGTGAGAAAAAAATAAATAAATAAAGAAATGAGAAAAAAGGATGATGGCAGTCAGTCCTCCAAAAACCGAATGTTTCCCTCTTCAGGAATATGTCTTATGTAGAGGTCTGATGTAATGTCAATACATCATGTTTTGAGCTTCTCAATAATGTGTTTATGCGTTCACTTCTATGATACTCACATAGCGAACGTATAAACACATTATTAAGTATCATAGAAGGGAACGCCGATCTCCTTCAGCTCAAAATAGAAGGGAGAAAGGATTATATGGTATTTTAATATTTAACTAGGCGGAAAGCCGATTTAGTATATTTCTTGTTGCAATACAAGTGTTAAGATGTTAAGGAAGGATCTTGAATTCAATTAAGGGTATTAAAATCACGTTTTTAATTTTAACTTAATAATTAGAAAATGGGAAGTTAGACACCTCACCAAGAGGTGAAAATAAGCTTTTGAACAAAATAGGTCAAAAAGTACTAGTACTTTACTGATGCACTTTTTCAGTTTTTTTTTAATTTTCTCAAAATTCCCTGCAACGATTTTGTTTAAAATTCATAAATCAACTATTTTTTAGATGCTCTTTAAAAAGTATATCAGTGAAATTTTTCGTGAAAATCGTATGAAGTACACTTTACTGATGTGGAAGCTTTCGTAGATCAGCGCCATCTATGAAGGAACTAAAGTGCTAAGAGCAAATAAATATATCTCGACACAAAAAATTTGGTGTGACAAGCACTGTGCACAACTTTCTCTTACCGAAGTTGTGTGATGTGCGTCAGTCACACCAGATTTTTATAATCCTGATTGAAGATAACTCGAGTTCAAATAAATGGTTCGGAATTTGTCTTTAGGAAATATTTTTGGACATATGTGTTTTCCCCACAGTGAGGTATTTGGGGACATTGTTGTTTGTTTGAGTATTATTATTATAGATGGTGGTAATGTTGTGGGGGGTTTTTTTTTGAATTTTATGAGAAAAAATTTTTTTTATTTATTATTATAATAATTCTTCCCCACCTATATAACTTATTTTAAAATATTATTCTTTTTTCTTTTTACCCTATAACACTACAATAAAAAAAATAAAAAATTTTTTTTTTAAAAAAAAAAAAAAAAAAAAAATCCACCTCATGGCAAAAACTCCTCCTCCTGAGGAAGGAAACGGGAACCCATCTCAGTATCACCCATAAATACCTGTCAGAGTACCCACAACTATTGACTGAAGAAGAGAAGACATATTTATTAAATTTAATAAAAAAAAAAAATAATAATAATAATACGAATGGATTAAAGAAAAATTTCATAAATTGACGATTAATTTCTATTATTATTCCATATTATTAGAGAGACAAAGAGGATTTGATTTCAAACAATAGAGTACCTAGAACTGAACTGGATTTTCAATTAAATGATGAAGCTATAATCGTTTCTGAAAATCTGTATGATGTGCTAATGCAAATATATCGATTCTATTGCTGTTGTTGTTGTTGTTGTTGTTGTTTTTAAATGCCTAATCCTTGAGAATTTAAACTGATCCAAGAGCCAATCAAATGGTTTAGTAGTCCAGTCAAATTAGGGTTTCACCTTGGAATGAAAGATAATAAGCTAAATTTTTGTACGATAAAATGAGTCACGTAGAGACTGCGCACTCGTTTACGCTCTACCTCAAAAAGGTTTAGTTGTATAAAAAAAATATTTCAGACAAAAATTGTAGGGAATTTGATACTCTACAACTTTTGTAATAGGTTCAAATCTCATTTAAGATATAGGAAGCGAGATATTCGCGAAGAACTGATTTTCGTGACAAACATTTGCTTTGATAAATGTAGACTGACTTCATGGAAATGAGTAAAAATGGCGGGAAAACTTTAAATCTAACTTCACAGAAATGCCTACAGATGGCGCTGACGTCGCTGTATATAAAAAGGCAAGTAACGGACATAACAGTTAGTTCACTTGAGTCGGAGCAAGTGCACAGTAGTAGTAGTCATAACAAATGAATACAATTGTCTATACATTTTTACAATTAACAATTTTTCAATATACCTGCATACACATAAAGATAGATTGAAAACCTTTTTAATTTTTTAAGGCTGAAAATGGAAAATTGTTTATAATTTTTTTAAAATACCTGCTAGAAGATCAAGCTTAAATAAGAAGTAAACTTCCAACATATGTTTGTTAATAATTTATAATGCCAAAATGCTATATACAGTATATAGAGAAAACGACCCACTAGAATGGGTGAACATATAAGAGCATGGAGATCAAATAAAGTAGACACCTCTAATGTAGCCAAACAAACTGGTAGAAAATAAACATACATGTACAATAGAGAATGCCAAACTGGTCCAGGAAATCCCTAAAGGCTTAAAATTAGACTTGTGGGAGGCCTTGGAAATACAAGAGGCATTAAGAAAGGGAAAAAACATAGTTAATGTATAAGTCCCCACTAATTAATATATTCTAGGCACAAAACATATTTGAGCAATCTATGTATTCAACTATACCCGCCAAACATGCAACAGTAACACCATCTATGTATCCTAATACTTATCGGAAGCATGGACGACAATTTAAGATCAGCAATGGATGGGGTATGTCAGTCCATGGATATCTGTGTCACATTAAAGGCCAAGCGCAGCAAGAACAAAATTCCGTGTAAGCCATGGTTTGACCAGGAGTGCTATGGAGCCAGAAAAAGGGTTCGAAGATGTTTTGAGGTGTTCAGAGAGAACGATTTCTTGGACACGGGAAGGAGAGAATACCTAAATTCGAAAAAGGAATATTGGGCTCTACTTAAGGTAAAGAAAGCTAGATATGAAGAAAATATTCTTAAAGATCTGGAGAACTCAAACGATAGGGAGAGCCGTTGGCAGATTCCGTTCCAGGGAGAATAAATCTCTTATAGACCCCAGGGAGTGGCACTCCTGGCTTGGGGAAGTTTACGGTCCAAGAGTATGTGACAAGATGATGTTCTATGACGCAGGAAATTCCATGTTGGAAGACTACATTTCGACAGGGGAAATACTCAAATCCTTGGCAAAGGCTAGGACAATAAGTCGCCTGGACCGGATGGGTTTGGAAACGAGTTTTACAAAAACCTTCCACACAACTGGATTTTGTATCTGGAGGTGTTTTATAATAAAATTCTACAAAATGAAAGGGTCCCGAAGTCTTGGGGAGAGATTGAGCTAACGATGCTACACAAGAAGGGAAGTGCTCGAGATCGGAACAACTATAGGCCGATCGCTTTAATGAACTCTGTATCAAAGATTTTACTCAAATATTGTTGAACAGGCTCGAGCTCTGGGCGGAGGCGGCGGATCTATCCCCGAATCCCAGTCTGGTAGAAGGGGCGGGGGTGCATCGACAATTTGTTTACGCTGACTGCCATAACTAATTTATATCTCGTAAACCTAAAAAACGTTTATTCGCCATCTTTGTTGATTTCAGAAAAGCCTTTGATTCTGTTTCGCACCAAGGCTTTGGTTCCTAATACTAAGTATTTCACACACACACCATCTGTGTTAACATATGTTTTTTTGATGTATTTAATGTAGATAACTTTACGATGTATTCATTTTAGAAAGCCACTTCTGATGATGACAGTAATGTCGAAATACGTATTAAGTGTTAATTTTAATTAATAAATTTAAAAAAAAAAAACCTTGAAACACATAACCTAGTGTATTTTACCATTCATATATAGCCAAAATAAAGGTTCATAAAAAAAGATTCAGGGTTGCTAGATGCGGGCTCAGCAGCTAGTTTTAAAAATAATTTTTTTTTTGAAGAAGAAGAAAATGATAGCCTGAGAAGATTGAACTTTAGAAAGCTCGTCGTGACGTCATTTTCAAATTTCGCTTCTTATTTGCATCCGATTGGTTTGACGATAAAAAGCCTAAAAAGTTGAATTTTCAACCCCCCCCCCTCCCCCCTTCCCCTAACTCTGCCTCTTCTCGAGGGAATATCCTTAAGAATTCAGACATTTCAACTTTGCTCACGTCCTCTTGAACAGCTTCGCTTCGATCTCTCGAATCTATTGTGAAGTCAGCTGAAAAAAAAAAAAAAAAATTTCGCCTAGGCCTTTTATATTAGTTAATAATAGTGGTATCAGTAAAAGAGGGAGGCTTGGCGCCATTGGGATGGGAGAGGGGGAATTAATAAGGTGTGATGACGACACGAGTCTCTTCTAAACCGATTATATGGGAAATATTATTAATAAAAAAAAAAAAAATAAATATGGGGATTG
>JAKCPI010022709.1:0-14569 GCA_023213315.1 Euborellia annulipes
TCTCTCTCTCTCTCTCATCAATCATCATCATCGTCATTATCAGAGTCTATTCACATTTATCTGATTAAATTTAATAATTGAATAATTTCTATCTTTGAATTCGTCCTTTAACTTATCAATTTACAATTTACTCTCTCTCTATATTACAGTATGCAATAGAATATTAATTATCAAAGCAAATATCTTGAAATAGGATCTGACGTCGCATGAGCCATTCTCCCACAATGGATGCTGTTCAAGTCCCTAGATATTCATTCATATTTGTTCATGTTATTTTTTTTATTGTTATCACAACGGGTCCATTGTTGGAAAAATTCTAGTCAGTTATATTCAACAAGGTTGCAAATTTCGGAGATTTAATGTGTTTCAAGTCTAAATCAGGGGTGTCCAACCCGCGGCCCTCAAGATTCATCACAAAAACAAATAAATATCGTACTAGTAAAATAAATATTTTTTACTGATTTCATTTATTTATTTATAAATTTACATATTTTTTCATATTTCATTAGTGTTATATATTTCTTTACAATGTGCCGTCGGCTGACTTCGCGCCTTGCCAGGGGGCCTTCGCCCCTGGATCCCCCTCCGGCTTTTAATTATGAAAAGAAAATTATTACTATGGGGCGCTTTGATAACTTACCTGCCCCAACATTAAAATAGCCTCCCCTATGGGGGAACACATGGTGTTTGTCCTTCAGCTATTTTAATGCTGAAGGACTCCCTATGGGGAAATACATGGTATTTGTCCTTCAGCATTAAAATAGCTGAAGGACAAACACCATGTATTTCCCGCATAGGGAGGCTATTTTAATGTTGGGGCAGGTAAGTTATCAAAACGACCCATTCCAATCCAGTCTCTAGGCCTACTTGAGGATTTGTTTACATTCATAGAGTACATAAATGCAGAATACAAAAATATTTTTCTATACATTTCAGAGCGGGGGCATATATAGCATTTTTTTCGGGGCTGGGGGGGCCGATCTCATTTTTTAAATATCCTCCTTCCCCATAGACAAAAATATTTTTAAAATACCGGATATTCCTGAACTCCGAGGGGCTGGACTTTCTCAATTACAAATTTTCATTTAATTTTTTTTTTTATTTAATATAAATATTTCCGTATTCATTCGAGCCCCGAGGGCAAAAGTTTATTTAAAAAATCTTTATACGCGTATATTAATATATTTCATTTTTTTATTTATACATATAGAAGAAAGATTTATCTAGGTTAACATGTAAGAATAAAAGTAAACACAATAATAATTCATTATGTTTCAATTTTTCACTCCAAAAAAGTGTCCATAGGGGGACTAAATCTAATATGGTGATTTATATACGGCTTGCAGAGTTATGAGATATTTCTAAAAGAGGCCCGCAAGTTCATTTGAGTTGTCTACCCCTGGTCTAAATGGCTTATGATGCCGAAAAGACTAATTAAAGAATAAAACTGACCCTTAGAACATGAATTTCTTTTTTTTTTCTAATTAACTTCACTCGCATGTATATTAGCAGAAGTTTTTATTTAATAACATCTGTTAATTTAATTCCAACTTTTTTTTATTATAAAAATAAAAAATTATGAATTTTTTTTTGTTCTTGGAAGAAAGAAATGAAAGATATGATGGCAAGTGCATCTCATCATCTGTCTCGCACGTGACAATCCTCTCTTTACGCCCACATGACTCTCTGTGTCTGTCTGTCCAACCTGTACACGTTCGTAACGCCCTTTTTCTTTCTTTTTTTTTACCCACACTCTCTCAACTGGACTTTTCGACATCCAACTTGCTTCTTCTTCGTTCTGACATTGTTTCACAAAAAAAAGGCAACTCCCTTAAAAAAAAAAAAAGTTTCCTTGTCGCATTTTCTCAAACTATTGGTCCATTAACTGTCATCTCACTCACTCTATTATTTTAATTTTAAACTTTTTTTTTTTCTTTTGAAAATTTCAATGTTGTTATCCCATCTCTCTTTCTTCATTCTCCTTTTGTCTTTTTTTTTTTTTTTTTTTTACTTTTAAATCCTTCTTTTTTTGTTTTTTGAACTAAGGATAGTGCTTTTATGTACTTTTCCTCTCTCTTCCTTTACTATCCATTAAAACTTTTACGAATTCATTTAGAATAATGCATGCTTTCATAGAGAATAATAAACTACTATCCTTTGCAGACGAATTCATACTCACACACACAACACGCCCTTTTAAATGATTTATTCATATGTCTGTGAATGACATCAAATCTTGTATTATTTTTAAAGGATTTAGATATTTTTAATAAGACAATTTAAATTTTTAAATTACTAAGTTTAACATATATCAGGGCGAGAATATATCCAAGAAAAATATATCTATACGACCACATGCAAAGATATTTTTCCCTCATTTTCCTGGGGCTTTGAGTTTCTTAATATTCCTTCTAGAAAACGATAGAGTGTTCGGTTACGCATATTATTCAAAAATGAACAAGTTTCAATGAATGTTACGCGCTCTTTTATTATTATTACTAGGGATCGGATTTGGCCCTATTTGCCTTTTTTTAATTTATGGCTTAAAATTTAGGCCAATATGATATGTATACGTTTCATGAAATTCTGAATAAAATAAGAGGCATTTGTTAGTGCCTATAATGCCTATTTTGGCCGATTCTGGGTTTTAGTGCCTATTTCATCTATAAATGCCTTTTTTAAGTTAAAATAGCCAATTTCAATTTTTTACGAGCTATACATAGCCTAAATTTAAAATTTTTTTGAATTATACAGAAAATATTTCAAGGGGGGGGGGTAAAGGGGGGTAATTACCCCCCCCCTCTCCGAGATTTGAAAAAATACTTTTTTTCGAAAAAAAAAATTTATTTTTAATGTAAAATTAGTACTTCAAAATTTGATTTGTATTTATATGGTGGCAAACAAGTACAGAATGAGCCTTTAAATTACAGAAATTAAGAAAAAATTGTGTGCTATGCAACTAGTCACACCAGATTACCAAAAATAAGACATTAATTTTTTAAATTTTTTTATATTATTTCTTAAATAATGCCTTTTAAGTGCCTAATTTTTACAATAAATGCCTTTTTAAGTGCCTATTTTAATAATTTTTATTGCTTAGTTGCCTGCCTATTTTAAAGATTTTCAGTGCCTATAAATCCGATCCCTAATTATTACTTTCTCTTACCTCTCTATATGTTAATATATGGAGAAAGTATTGGTTTCATGTTAAAAAAGATTTTTGATAGATATACACGTTTTGAGGTCCCTAGAGTCCAAAAAAGTAAAAAGTGGTTTTTGGAACATGTCTGTCTGTCAGTGTGTGTTCAATTTTAAGCATGAAGAAATTGAGCTAGGAGTTTGAAATTTTATATTTAATTTAGGCACTTCTCTGAAGCGTGAAAATAAGCTTTTGAAAATCGGCTAAAAAGTACTAGTACTTTACTGATGTACTTTTTCAGCTTTTTTTAGATTTTCTCAAAATTCGTTCCAATGATTTTGATTAAAATTCAAAAATCAATTATTTTTTAGATGCTTTTTAAAATGTATATTCTCATTTTGCCATTGAAATCTTCTGAAGACCACTTTACTGTTCTATAGGAAGGATAGGAGAAATGGTTGCCATTATCAACACAAAAAATCTGGTGTGACAAGCTAAGGACCTCACTTTCTCTTGCCGAAAGGTAAGAGAAAGTAATGTGCTCAGGGCCGGCGCAAGCTATTCTGCCGCCCTAGGCAAGATATTTTTTTTGCGCCCCCCCAAAAAAAAAACTTTAAAAATTTAATTTGCCGCCCCCTCCTTAAAATTTTCCCCGATCTCAAAAATTTTTCTGCGCAAATTTTTTTTTTTTTTTTTTTTTCGCGGAACCAAAATTTTTTCCCCGTGCGCCGCCTGCGGAACATTTTCCCTTTACCTTTTTTTTAGAGACACAAAATTTTTTCCGCCCCCGGGACCGAAATTTGTTTTTCGGGTGCCGCTTGCGGAACCAAAATTTGTTTTTTATTTTTTCCTTTTTGCCGCCCTCTCCAGGTTGCCGCCCTAGGCGGCCGCCTAGTTGGCCTAGTGGACGCGCCGCCTCTGAATGTGCTGTGCGACCAGTCACACCAGATTTTTGTTAATCTAAAATGCTCATATTATGGTCATTTAAGTTTTAAGCTATTTAATTTTGAAAAGTACTCTTCCATGACATTTGTGAATTTTTTTTTTATTTTCTGAAGTGTTTTAACAAAACAAAACGGACAGATAGACGACATTACAATGTCTCTTGACATTCATCTCTCTCTCTCTTTCTCTCTCAGCCTTTTTAGATATAACTTTATGTCTCTGTGAGAGAGATAAAATTTGTGTCCTGTCAAAATTCTTCTCTCTTTTTTACGCCAATCCAATTCAATCAAATTGCATTTGCAATTGCAATTTCACATTCTGCACATTCTGTCAGCTGGGGGCAGAGAGTGAGAGAGCAGCAACAACAAAACATACAAAACACCCCCAACCAGCAAAAACCATTTTTTTCACATCAAAAACACATTTACTTCCAAGAAATATATTACATGTTTGTCTTTTTTTTATAAAGATAGAAAAAAATTTATCGGATACTTTCTGGTCTTCCCCCTCTCCTTGTGCATCTGGACCAGTTGTATCTCCTGCATATTAATCTTATAAAAAGTTTTTAAATTTATTTTCAAATAATAGTAGGTGTTTGATCCACCCACATTTTCAAGTATTGCTTTCAATGCAGAATCATTAGACAGAAAGGTCTATCAACCTTCCGCCGGGCGCAACCGATATACCAGGCACTCACTCCTCAACAAATTTGCTTTAGCCCCTTCGCAGTGTGGTGATCTGGCCCTGATTTTTTTTTACGTGCTCTATTCGACTTTACTAATGAGTTTGTAATTGACCTTGGCTACAAAGTGTTATTCAACTTTTGATCAGAAAAGCTCATTGCGCCCGATTTGTCATTCGTTTTATAATAAATACACATTTGTCTGAAAGAACTTTAGAACTTTTTTATGGTAACCATTACATTTATGTTAAACATCCCTTAATTCGGTAAGGAAAACGTTTTTAAGGAAGAATTTTGTTAAAATAAAGTAATTTTCCTAACAAAAATATTAAATATACACACTGTGGTGTAAAAAAGTGGAAAACTTTGTTTCTTCTTAAAAAGACCTGTTCTAATAATGATATTGTAATTTATTAAACATTTAATATGAAATAATTCATACATTTCAAAGTAAATTTAACACAAATCCATATCAATAAATAATTACAATTTAAATAAAACAAAAACAAACATTTTTATTATCGCCATTTCTAAAATTTTGAAATAATTTTTCCCTTTGATTTTTTTCTCTATCTTTTTTATTGGAAATTCTTATAAAAACAAAATTTTTAATTAATATCCAACCAGTGGCGTAGCGACCGAGGAGCGAGTGGAGCGGCGGCTCCAGGGCGGAGGGCAGGGTGGGGGCGCCGGGCACATATAATAAATAATACGTTTTATTTAATTTTTTGTCTATATTTTGATCCTTTTGTAGAACAAAAAATTATTTGGATCCTTTAATCAATTAATTTTTGCTCTGTTGTTTTTTGATAGAAATCTATGCATTTTTTTATTTAAAATGACAAACGTTAGGATTCACGGTCAAAAGAGAACAAAATAAAATAAAAAATATTGTTTTGTTGACTAAATATGATTTTTTTTTACTTTTAATATTGGCCTAATAAATTAGAAAAAGCATTGAATTACACAGGTCAACAAAAAAAAGATTTTTTTTTTGGATTTCTGCTTTGTTTAATTGGTACAGGGGTTTGAAAAAATAAAAAAAACCTCAAAATTTGTGTACTTTTTTCAGTTTTTCGCTTATATTTCGTAAACTAAGCATATTCTGTGCACCATAATATATTAAAAAGTTGTAGAGCATAAAACTTTCTAATATTTGGTTGATAAAACGAATATTTAGACACAATATTAACCGAGATATGGCCTATCAAAGTTTCTATTTGTTTATATTTCGAGAAACTTGAGACTTTCTTCTGTTTCTCGCTTATATCTCGAAAACTAAACATATTTTGTCAACAATAGTAAAACACAAAATTGTAGAGTATTAAATTTGCTAAAAGCCCTCGGGGCATGGCGTAGAGGTTAGCGTGCTAACCTCATATACCAAACGTCGCGGGTTCGGACCCCAGGCAGTCCGGTGATTTTATTTAAGCCAATTGGATACCAAATGGCTTAAATAAGAATGCCTGGACCCCATATATGTATATTTATTAATAACGGATATCGTAAAAAGTCTTATATGGCCTGAGTTGCCGAAAAGACTGTATGAATGTGTGTGTGAGTGTGAGTGTGAATGAGAAAAAAGTGTGAATGTTTTTTAAAAATAAAAAAAAAAAAAAATTTGCTAAAATTTGGTTGATAAATCAAATTTGTAAACTCAATATTAACCGAGAAACGGCCTAACGAATTTTTTCTATGTTTTACATTCGAGAAACATGGTCTAACTTTGATCGGCTGAACCTCGGTTAATATTGGGTCTACATATTCGTTTTAACAACCAAATTGTAGCAAATTTAATGCTCTACAACTTTGTATGGTACTATGGTGTACAAAATATGCTTAGTTTACGAGATATAAACATGTCCGGTCTTCTTAGTAAAAAATTCGAAAAATTGCTCTAGTTTCTACAAAAGCAAACTTTGATCAAAAAAATTATTTTTACATTTATTTTTAGAGTAGGAGAAACAAAAATTTCATATGAAGAAGCCAGGCTAAAAAATCGTGTTGACCAGTTTATTATATTTTATTTAGTAGATATTGTGGTTAAATTTTGGTATTATACACAGATTATATATGCTGAGCCTTCAGATGAAGATGAAGAAATCTGAGGAATTTTTTTATATGAAAATTTTTTTAAATCATTTTAGTAATTTGAGATTTGAATTTTAGGTTTAATAAAAAATCTGTAATTATAATAATAATAAGCAAGGGATGAGGTGTTCGAGGGGAGGGGCGCCAGCAGTTGAGTCGCTCCATGGCGCCAAAATCCTTGCTACGCCACTGTATCCAACAAAACATATATGAACTATGTCTCAAATTGAAAATCGACATTTTTGTCTTTGTTTTATTTAAATTGTAATTATTTATTAAAATGGAATGGATTTTATTTATTTATTTATTCACACAAACCCCATACAGACGGTAGCGTCCAATTACATTGGTTTTTTTTTACAAACAAATCACACACACAAAAAAAAAACTCACAAACAACAAACTCCATAAACAACAACAACAATAATAAAAAAAATTGTATACATAAAATTCCATCATATAACAAATAACAACTCTACAAAAATCAACAATAGAAAATGCTTAAATATAAATAAAACTCTTTAACATAATAAACAATAAACTCAGCAACAATCAACAATAAAATATGTATAAATAAAACTCTATAATATATATATAACAAACAATAAACTCCTCAAAAATTGGTGAGTAAAATTTGAGTTAAATTTACTTATAAATGTATAAGATATTTCATAATAAATGTTTAATAAATTACAGTATCATTAAGATAGATTAAAATATGTCTTTTTAAGAAGAAACAAAGTGTTCCACTTTTTTTTGCACCACAGTGTATAGTAACAATAAATAAATATATTGTTTTTTTACCTTTACGCCTGTCATTTGGAAGACGGCAAATAAAGTTGCTCTCCTGTTGCGCTGGTTGCCCATCTTTACTTTTATATTCAACAATTACGATCTTGCCGTGCTAAAAAAATAAAATACAATTTGGTGATAATAAGAAAAAACATTGTATTAACTTTTATGTATTTATGTATTTAATTTAATTTTAAAAATAAATCTCTTTCCACTAAAGGCCCATGCACACGCTATTCGTGGTTCTCAATTAATATTGCCTTTTTATCGCTCTTTGGACCTTAAGCCCCAAATACCTTTTTATGCTCTCTTACAAGTTTTGTCCTTCTCCGTTTAGTTGAAAGTCTCAGATATTTTTTGTCCTTGACCTGGGGCTGATACGTAAAGCAATAGCTAAAAGCCGAGGGTTTGCATCCTGTTCTAGGCAAAAAAATTGGTTAAATTGATCAGATGAAATTAAATAGGGAAATGGCTTCAGATGCCGAAAAGACAAACAAATTTTAAAAAAATATATTTTTCATTATTGCAGTCAAAAAAAACATTTTTTTTTAGGAATTGTTATATTCATGATGCTTTCTTTTACCAAGTAAAAATGAATAAATTGAGAGCTAATGGATTAAATTTTTTCTCCCTTCCCCTTTTTTTTTGCTTCTTCGCTCAAGGATTCTTATAAATAGTAAAAAAAAATTTCCTTTATTCACATGAATTTCCTATGAGGAGCTAAATCTCTTTTTTTTCTTTTTTGTCATCCTTTATTTATTTATTTATTACCGATCCAAGATAAATAATAAAGCTGTTCCTGTCCATCATACATCATCACCCTTTCAAAAGGAATAAAAAAAAATTACGTTTTTGTGTCATAGCATTTTCATTAATTTCTGACAGTTTTTAATTCCATAATAATTGCTTAAAAAAAAAAAAAAAAAAAAAAAAAGGTTTATCTTTTAATATTTAACCTATTCATTTATTTAAATTGGATTTTGGTTGTGCCTCATTCAGTTGCAAGGCCGGATCCAGAGGAGTTTCTCGGGGGGGGGGGGGGGATTCTGATGTGACTGGTCGCACAGCACACAATTTTTTCTTTCTTTCGACAATTTAAAGGTGCATTTTGTACTTGTTTACCTGAATATATATACAAATCATATTAATTTTAAAATAAAAAAATAAAATTTTATTCCAAAAAAAAATATTTTTCTCAAATCTCGGGGAGGGTAACAACCTCCCTCTTCTTGTATCCGCCCTTGTTCACTTGCTAGTCTTCTCCAACATCTTGAAGTCGTCTGTCAATATACCGGATATCTTTTATTTCTTCATCGCATTTTCTTGGCCAAGGCAAACGATGTCTGACACTCTATCCGTATCATCATTACTTTGCGTGCCAATAATATACAAAATTCAAACATTTATAGTAGTATTGAGTAGCCTATATTTATATATGCTTCTATTATTTGGACCGTTTATTTTGAAAGAGGTGTAAGTCCATTTTTTTTTTTTTTAAATGAGATATCATATAATTTATGCTTAAATTAATGTAAATTTTCTATGTATAACTTGCTAGGGGTTAATTTCTTAAAAAATTCCTATGTTTTGTACAATTGAAAATAAGTCGGTAAATAGATTTCTTAATAAACAGATATGTTAACCTTTCATTTTCTCGAAACAATAGAAAATGTACTTACACCACTTTCAAAATAAACGGTCTATTTATATATCGTCACACTAGTCGTACTACTACTAGACGACTCAAATTATTTATAAATTTTCAAATTAGGTACCTAACAAAATATTCTAGTCCATTTTATTTATTTTTTAACAAATTGTTGAGATTACTTCTGTAAGATATCCAGTCTTTGTATTGAATAGAGCACTTAACGTAGGTAAATTACCTAGGTTTAGATACAAAACTGATAAAATCGCTTAGTTGTAGTATCAAAGTTATTGATTCAATAAACCTATCTTAATTTCTTCACAAAAATTTGTCGCTTCCAATTTAGGTCCATTTTTCCAGATAACTAAAATAGCAGTCTGAATGAATTCAAATAATCGAATGTCGTGCTGTTTTCTAGTGGTAGGGCACACTGAGTACAAATCGGTAGATCCGTGGTTCGACTCACCCTATCTTTTGTCTACTATTTGAATTAATTAATATATCAAGGAAAGGTTGCATAAGCAGAGATTGGCCAACAAATTTTTTTCTTTAAATATTTTATTAGAGGCCATCATCTTCAGAGCCCAATAAGTGTCAAGAAAATTTCTTTACACTTATTAGATGGCCTCTAACGTCGGCCCAATAAAATATTTAAAGAAAAAAATTTGTTGGCCAGTCTCTGCTTATGCAACCTTTCCTTGATACAACTCAGCAGCCACACTACTATATTAAATTGTATGTATCTTCATTTATTTATATCGCTATGAAGATTGAAGACAAGTTCTAGTCGTAAGCAAACTGCATAGGGTTAAGGGATGCCTCTCTTGTATTTTGAGGATATGGTACTATATAGGAGTAAAGATGAAAAGAAAAACCAAATAAATAAAATAATACACAAATGAAGAGGATTAATATCCACAAAAAGAATTTAATTAACTTGATTAAAAAAAAATTTTTTTAAGCTTTATGAATATGTAGTTATGTATAATCTTAAAGATTTAATTTTCAAAGATTTATAAAATAAACATTTTTTTTTTAATCTGCTGATTAAATAAAAGGCGTCTTTAAAGGATCTTTTGGCTTTTCATATTTTAATTTACATTTTTTTTTTTTTTTTTAAGGCAAATGAACCGACTGAGGCGAGAAGAGACTTTTAATAAGAAAAGATTTTTCTCTATTTTATTTCAATTTACATTCCACCCCATTAAACTAATAGATTCTTTTGAGGTCAATGGTAATTGGTTTATTTATTTATTTAATCTCTGGCTCTAATGGAATTCATAGATATGATTAAATAAATAAATAATGGGATTGATTTAACCCAACAAATTTTTAATTACGAAAACTACTAACTCCCTTCCTCTGATTTTCTTCACTTCCAATGAAATAAGTTTAATTTTTTTTTTTTTTGAAAATTAAAGATTTGAAAAGAATCTTAAAGTAGATGGAATAACGCCTACCTAGCCAAACGTTTTCACTCACTTGAGTCTCAAATTATTCTTTATTTATTGTAAAAACCATTTCTATTGTAAAGGCATCAAATAGATTAACGATATCGTATATTTATTCAATTCGAATATTTGAATTTTTGTAGTGGTCTGATAAATTTGTATATCTTGTTTGCCTCTTTCATACATCTTTCCAAAGTGGCGAGGATTGCTTTTTAACAGAATGATTGAATAGTACATTGTTGGGTATACCTTTGGAATTTTAAAATTGATTTCTTCAATACATGAAGCAGCCTAATTCAGTTTAAATATCTTTTAAGCTCTTCAAAAAAAAACTGGTGTGCTGGTCGCATAGCACACAACTTTCTCTTACTTTTTGGTCAGATAAAGTTGTGTTCTGTGCTTGTCACATCAGATTTTTTTGTGTCCAGATATATTTACTTTCCGCCGATATATTAGAATTCAAGATATAAAATTTATAAAAATGGGAAAATATTTATATTTTGTTACCATAGCAACCATTTCTCCTACCTATCCTATGAAGTACAAGAGTAAAGTGTGCTTCAAAAGATTTCAAGGACAAAATGTGAATATACATTTTAAAGAGCATCTAAAAAATAACTGATTTATGAATTTTAAACAAAATATTTGGAGCAGAAAATCGAAAAAAACTGAAAAAGTACTCAGTAAAGTACTAGTACTTTTTGGCCGATTTTTTTCAAAAGCTTCGTGTCACGTCACCTAACTTAAATATAAAATTTCATCCTCCTAGCTCTTTTGGTTCTTGAGATATTTTGATCACAGACAGACAGACCATGTCGCGAAAACCACTTTTTTTGATTCAAGGGACCTCAAACAAAACGTGTATATCCATCAAAATCTCGACATCGAATTTTTGACATGAATCCAATACTTTCTCTCTATATATATTACATATATACAGTACATAGATTAGAGAAAGTAAAAACTTGTAAAGTTTTTTGTATACAAATATATTGTCAAATAGTTCTAGTCTTTTGATGAGAGGAGTAACTTGGTATAATTTGTTAGTATTCTGAAATACTTGGTTCCGATTAGATTTAAGTGCTAGATTTTTTTATTTTTATTTAGACTCTTTCGGCTACAGGGCCATTTAGGGTTTACAATATTTTAAATAAACTGCTGGTCAAAAGTATTGCATAAAATTGAAAATGTAATAAAATGTTGTAATTTGAATTATAAAAACAATTTTTCATTTTAAATTATATATTTATTTTATATTTACTTATAATCGTCGCAAAATTCATTATATTCACTCTATTCTCTCCAGATGGAAGGATGAGAGTATGGAGGCGACAAGGGGGAGAGGTATGCAGGAGTTAACATCTCCCCAAAAGAATTTTGGCGGCTGTGGGATTATGGTTAGGGGAGGCATAAATTTTGATGCCAGTACAGTGTTGCACATTGTTGATGCTGGTAATTAAATGCCCAGAGGTATCTTAATGCTATCCAGCAATATGTTGTGCCATTTGCCAGAAGAGTCGGTGATAATTTTTTATTTATGCAAGACAACGCCAGATGTCACCCTGCTCGAGTTGTACTGCAGTACCTAGAAGACGTTTCAATAAATCGTTTGGTTTCCCACCAAGAAGTCCAAAAAAAATATATAATAATAGATTTTAATTTCAAATTACAACATTTTTTAAATTGTATGCAATACTTTGTCCAGCAGTTTATTTGAAATAATTAAATATTGATGGCTTCCTACTAGCATTCAATAGTCTTGTTTCTCGGAGTACACCTATCCCGATTTTCGGCTTTGCTTGGCCTTGCTTAACAATATGGGTTGTGGTCCTATCTTCTTGCCAGAGCCCTATTGTTGATATATCTAAGTGAGAATTTCAAATGACATCTCACCAGCGACTTATTGATAATTCCAAAAGTTTGTCAATTCCGAAAGCGCTGATGATTCAGGTGATATTGGTTCCAGTTTTTCTTTTGGAGGATATAACGCGATTGATTTTCTTGGTGTAGAGACCCATTTAGGCCCATTCTGTTTTCGGAAAGACAATTGTTCAAATCAGGAAAGATACATATTTTTTTCTGGTGATTTTTGCTTGTAAACATTTACCCAACCTCTGTAAAATTTCTTATTTTTTTAGAAAATAGTTTATCTGAACATACGTCGCTACTGGTAAAGAATAGACTCACTAAATACAACTCCATGGCATTGTTTAAAATCTTTTTTTTCCCCTTTTTGTGGAAATTGTTTTTCTTTTAGTAAACGGCACAAAGGGAAATTGAAATTATCTTAAATTACCTTTCGACAACTTTTTATTTTAGTCTGCGCGTTCGCGTTTTTTTTCTCTCTTGTTTCTATTTTAGCCAGAGATAAGGAAGGACTAAACAAACCTTAACATAAAAAAAAGATCTCTTTATCTTATTTATTTTTATTTTCTCTCTCTCTCTATCTGAATTTAAACAAAATATCTCTATTATCATTCTATTACGGGATGCATAAATAAAAACATAACAGGTGGCCTATTATTTTTATTTTTAAATAAAAGAAAATTCTCTAAGATTCGAACATTGAGGTTTTCTAATTTGGTTGGCGATAATCAGTTACCAAACTAAGACTGCATTTATTTCTGCCAACTCAATGCCTTTTTTCTCAAGGCAGGCTTGATCCTCTCCTAAATTTTCAAAAAAGTATTGCGCATTCGACTTGGAAATTTTGTACTTGATATAAAAAGATTAGAGGCTTTTATTATTTATTCCATAAGCCGGCGATTTGGTCTTGGCCAAGATGATCTTCAGATAAGCCAGTATAAAGATAAGGAAATAATTTTAAGAAACAATAGTTAGTAGACTTTTCCATGTTTGTTCATTGGATATTTATAATATTTTATTTAGAGTTTCTCCTTTTGTCTAAATCTTAAATATTCGTATTATAATGAATCCAACCATTTTCTTCTTTCTTCAAGTAAATTTTAAAATACGAGGCCAGGTCAATAAGTCCGTGACTTTTTGAATGAAACACAGGTTTTTGGATAAAAATTATTTTATTTTTCAACGTAGTCTCCTTTGAGCTCTATACACTTGGTCCAACGCTTCTCCATTTTATCCCTTCCAAAAAATAAGATTTGTCTTTCATCGTTGGAGTCAAACTCTCTTTCTGCCGAGCCATTTTTTCAGGTTTGGAAACAAGAAATAGTCACTCAGAGCTAAATCCGGAGAATAGGGCGGATGAGGGTGCAATTCGTTTATGTAATTTAGCAATTCATGGATTTTTGCCATGGAAACTGCACATTTGTGCACCCTTGCATTGTCCTGAATTGTCTTCTCATCACGAGGTAGTCTGCTATTAATGAATTTCAAACAAAAACTAAAAGGCCCAGCTGGTTCAAATTTCGACAGAAGTCAGCTGATAGTTGCCTGCTGACAGGAGCAGTGCTGCCATTTCAGTTAAGAGGCGGGAAATTCAAAAAGTCACGGACTTATTGACCTGCCCTTGTAAAGCGTTATGATTTTGGGTTATTTTAAAAAGTAAACTTAATAGAGTAAAATATTTCTTCCATTTCTAAATTAAACAAATTCCTTTCAAAGCTCATTCAAATTCCATTTAAAAATATTTATGTACCAAGTTCAACTCTCACAATTATAAAGTGGATATATTTACACTTAATTGAGGCTAGATCTTGAAAAAAAAGAACTCAAGTTCTCTCCCCTTGAACTGAACGTGAAATGATAAGAAACCAACGAGAAAAGATGGGACGAGTTGTTTGCGATAGTGAGAGTTTCACATTTTTGACTTCATGTTTCTTTATTTCTATCTCTGTAGACTC
>JAKCPI010022710.1:0-57064 GCA_023213315.1 Euborellia annulipes
AATTATTTGTTTAAATTTTTTAATTTTAATTCCATAATAGATTAATTGCTTTGATTTTGGGGGATTTAAGAAGACTTTATGATTGACCATCAAAGTAAAGGCGAGGGTCAATTAATATATAACAGCCAAAATAAAATAAAAAAGCCCTCGAGGCTTGGTGTAGGGGCTAGCGTGCTAACCTCGTATACCAAAAGTCGCGGGTTCGGACCCCGGGCAGTCCGATGATTTTATTTAAGCCATTTGGATACCAAATGGCTTAAATAAGATGGCCTGGCTTGGACCCCCAATATTTATATAAATCAATAACGGATATCGTAAAAGTCTTATATGGCCTGAGTTGCCGAAAAGACTGTGTGAATGTCTGTGTGAGTGTGAGTGTGAATGGGAAAAAATATTTGAGCACTCTTGCAAAAGATGGCAGGCTAGTCTAACAGCCGGCATTATCAGATCACCTATAAGCCTATATTTTTATGTGAAAAGCGGGCGGCGCGGCTAGTCTATTTATATAATTCGGTAATGTCCGTCTGTCTGTTTGTCATGCTCTATTTGGGCAACTTCCCTTTGGAATTTTGAATGAGTGAGTGTTAAAAAAAAATCATTACGTTTTGCAACTTCGTTGCCTATTTTTTTAAAATATAATTATATAATGTGGGATATATTACAGTTGCATTCCTTTTTTTTTTTGGACAAAAATTGGAGTGGCGCCTACGTAATGATTAGAACAATTTCGGTATTCTTTTTTTTGATTTATGGCCCGGGGGAGGGAGGGGGGGGGGGGGGTTATTTACCCCAACTCCTTGTTACGGCGCTATATTTTATGATAATATCTGAGAAAATGGTTGTAGAATTATTTTTAATATAGATATAGAAGAGAAGGACACCGAACATAAATCTTTTCTTTCTTTTTTTTGTTTGTTTGTAAAGGAATTTGAAACAATTTGTGTGAAAAGAAGAGATTGCAAGCAACTTCGACGAAAAGTCTCAATTAAGAATTATTGCCTCCAATCCCGGCCAAAAGGTAAGGTGTAAGTAGTAAGAGAGTGGAGATTGCTAAGTGGATATTTATTTACCTGTGTGCGAGGGTCCCACACACACACACACACACATGGTTGTTGTTGTTGTTGTTAAGGAGGCCCATCCGGTGTGGTCTCCCACCCCCGGCGGCGGCGGCGGCGGTTCTCTCTCTCTCTCATTTTGTTTGTTTTCTCTCTCCTCTTTAATCCAGCCCTAATTTGGACCTTTTTTTTTTCTCAAACCTCCCCACAAATTCAAGACAAGACATGCATGTCGGCTCAACATCTTCACTACTTCTATTACTTCCGATTCACAAGGAAAAAATCTGGAGGAATGGGAAAGTTTTGCAATATTTAATTTATCGGCGCAGTTATTATTATTATTAGTCCAATCCACAAAAATAGAATAAAAAATGTACATAAAAATATAGCCTAATAAGTAGGGCTCGGATTTCGCCCTATTTGCCTTTTTTTTATTTATGGCTTAAAATTTAGGTCAATATGATATGTATACGTTTCATGAAATTCTGAATAAAATCAGAGGCATTTGTTAGTGCCTATAATGCCTATTTTGGCCGATTCTGGGTTTTAGTGCCTATTTCATCTATAAATGCCTTTTTTAGTGCCTATTTTAAGTTCAAATAGCCAATTTCAATTTTTTACGAGCTATACATAGCCTAAATTTAAAATTTTTTTTAATAATCAAGAAAATATTTTGAAATTATCCCGCCTCTAGTCGGCGACATGATCAAATATAATTTAGAACACGTCTAGGACATTCAAAAATACAACCCCGTCGTCACCTAGCGGCCAGGGGGGGTCAAACTCGGTTTATTTACATTTTTCTCATTCCAAGGGAGTGACGTCATGGAGCTCCTCCCTTTGTAAAAAATCGTTCGAAACAAACAATTTATAAAAATTTTTAGAAAGCATTTTATTAATAAAGTAGTATAAATACAAGGGTCTAAATTAGTTTAGTCCGAAACTATACAATTTGCAAATAAAACAAAATGAATGTGAACTAGGTTATAGGCAGTCAACAAAGCTGCCAAATAGAAAAATACAAGCAAGGAGGAGCTTCATGACGTGAACCAATCAAAAACGGTAACATGAAAATTGTTTGTTTACTTGTTTCTGGCCAACCTGTGTATTTAAAGACCTTGCTAGCGGCTAGATAAATGATTATCTTCAAATATTTATATTTTTAATAATTCAAAAAAACGCTAGGCTGCGGCAAGGTCGCCTCGTCGCCACCTAGCGGCTCGAGGAACAAATTAAAGCCTATTTTGGGGAGTTCCCCTAAACTCTATACTCATTGGAACCAGTAGGTCAAATTTGTAAAAGACAAGCAATGCCTAAACCAAAGAAGCCTTATTTCGGCAGTGGATAAAAGGTGAATCTAATTTTACAACGGATGGCAAAATGATATTCTGCCAACTCTGTGCAAAAAAGGGAAATGTTTTATCTTTGTTTCCAAAAATAAGACATCAATTTTTAAATTTTTTTAATATTATTTCTTAAATAATGCCTTTTTAAGTGCCTATTTTAATAGTTTTTAGTGCCTATAAATTCGAGCCCTACTTATAAGTGATCTGAAAATGCCGGCTGTTAGACTAACCTGCCATCTTTTGCAAGAGTGCTCAACTATTTGGCCGTTAATTTTTAAATAAATACGAAATTTATTTTTTACTTTGTCACCATTTCTTTTAAATTAAAAAAAAATTTCAATTTTCATTATAGAACGTTTTTTTTTGCATTTTCTAAAAATATAAAAAAATATTTTTAATTTCATTGTAATTAAAAAAAAGCATTTTATTCTCTCCCCTTTCTAGACATCAAGCTTCTCATGATTAAGAGAAGGCGAGGGTCCGCCGCAGGCAGGCCCGAGCCAGCTGAGGGGAGTCCAGGGGGGTGAAGTCCGCCAAAGGCGGGCGTCGCGGCTAGTCTATTTATATATTCCGATAATGTCTGTTTGTCTGTTTGTCACGCTCTATTTGGGCAACTTCCCATTTGAATTTTAAATAATAAAAAATAATATAGAAAAAAAAAATTTTAAAAACAACGCTTTTAAAATTGTACTAAAAAGAGAAAAATAATTTTGTATAATTTCTTTAAAATTATATTAAAAATAAATATATGTTTTTATTAAAATTGTTTGACTGATCATGGCTCCTGATGAAGTGTGCGATCGCCACTCGAAACCCTGACTTTTATTTGATTTTTTCGCCTTGGCTGCCCATATACGTATACCACATGCTCATAATTCTTTTTTTTTCTCTTGTTTGTTTATAAATTCCCATCAAGTTAACATGGGTCAGTGGATAATCTTTTGATTTTTATTTTTTTCTCCTTGCATCTTTTATAACCTATATCTAAACTATTTTATTTATTTTTTTGTTTGTTGCGACATCATATTTGATAAATAAAAAATAATAACTAGGGCAAAAAAATAATCCTGATATTGAAAAAAATTCGAACTAAAAAATATCGAAAAAATCTGGTGTGTGTAGTCGCACCAGATTTTTTGTGTCTCTATATCATAGGCGTAGCCAGAAATTTTTGATGGGGGGGGGGGGGTTTAGGATTATTTCTCCCCCCCACCCCGACTAATAGGGCAGTATAAGGCGTCTAATGAAATGCAGTCTTATAGAGGACGTTATGGAGAGTCCCGGAAAAATACTCGGGTCCCGAAATTCCTATAACTTTTTGAGTTATTAATTCCTAAAGTTACGATTTCTCCCATAGGAAATGTACTGAGAAATATTTTTGTATTCTTTTCATTTGTGTATTCGATGAATGTAAACAAATCCTCAAGCAGGCACTGGATTGGAATACGTAGTAATAATAATTTTCTTTTCATAATTAAGAAAAGGCGAGGGTCCGCCGCAGGCGAGCCCGAGCCAGCTGGCGGGGGTCCAGGGGCCGAAGCCCCTCCTGGCAGTTATATATTAACTAGTGGAATCAACTAGTTGCCTCTAATCCGCCCTGAGTGGCCTTATTTTTGACGCACAGTGTGTATAGAATATATATACACAGTATATGGATTTATTTCATTAATAATTGTGATAAAAATCTATATAAAAAAATATAGAAATGTTGACATTAACAGTGAGGAAAGAAAAGACAAAAAAAAAAAAAAACTCCCTTAAAAAGTCTGCATTTTCGCCCTAACAGAAGAAGAAAGAAAGAAGCAGGAATGCACACAACAAAAAAAAAAAAAAAAAAACGATGACGAGGAGGAACGACCATCATTGTAATTAAACATCGCCAGATCAGAGAGAGAGCGGGGGAGGGGGAGGGGGAGGGGGGAGGATTCCTGAAGGGAACAAAAGCCCGACTCCCAAACAGGATAACGAGACAGGTATAATGGCTTAGAGAGTGTGTGTGTGTGTGTGCTACATTTGAGTTCGCATAAAATGCCCCCACCCCCCTACTCCCAGGGGCTTTTTCAACCTAAACACACACACGCAAAGGGGCTCTTCTATTAACTATAAAAACGATACAAGTTGCCGCCCTCAGCAGGCAAATATTTATAGACTTCCCTCTTTCAAAATTTCATAAGGGATTAAAAGATTTTTTTTTCTATTCTATTTTATATTTAGTTCAGAAGAGGATTTGCAATGACGCAATTTCGAAGGGGGGATTAATTTGTAAACTTATTATAACTCCAAGGAATCAGCGTGTGAAACGTCCTCTGGTAATTGATAAACTTTTCCATATAGAAACGATATGATAATGTGATTTTGTTTCCAAATGATTTTAAATAAATATCAAGAAGGGGTTGCGGAAGCGGAGACTGGCGACCTTTAAATATTTTATTGGGCGACGTTTCGGTTTCGATAGAGGATATCTTCAGGGCTAAATAAATAAATATTCATCCGTCTGTCTGGGATCCGAAGCCAACACCTTTTTAGCTTTTTGGCTTTTAGTTATCAGTAGAGACCGGACAAAAAAGCATAAAAAAATGGAAAAAAAGTGCTTAAAAAAGCACAAAAAACTTAAATAAAAAGTTGTTAAATAAGCATAAAAGTAGAAAAAAAGCATCTCATAAGCAATTTTTACTCATACCAATGGCGTATACAAATTTTTTTTTAAAGAAACTAAATTTATTCCGCCCCGCCCTGCGAAAAATTTTTTTTTGCGAAACCAAATTTTTTTACCCTGCGGAAAAAATTTTTTTTACAAGGCTATATATTTTCACACTGCGGGGTTTTTGGAAATTTTTTTTTTTTTTTGTGGGGGGGCGGGCCCCCTCCCCTTATATACGTCCCTGGTGTATGCGTGTGTGAATGGGAAAAAAGTTTTTTAATAAAAAAAAAAAAAAAAAATTACAAATATCCGTAAAATAAGTTTAAATAAGCACGAAAGGGAAAAAAAAGCATGAAAACTCAAAAAAAGCAAAAAAAATCTGGTGTGACTGGCGTACAGCACACAACTTTCTCTTACCTTCGGTAATCGAAAGTTGTGTACTGTGCTTGTCACACCAGATTTTTTGTGTCGACATGTATTTAGTTTCCGACAGTATGGTACATTCGATTTTCAAGATGTAAAATTTATAAGTATGGCAAAATGTTTATATTTTGTTACCATGGCAACCATTTCTCCTATCTTTCCTATGGAGTACAAGAGTAAAGTGGTCTTCAGAAGATTTCAATCACAAAATGAGAATATACATTTTAAAGAGCAACTAAAAAATAGTTGATATATGAATTTAAAAAAAAATCGTTGGAGCAAATTTTGAGAAAATCGAAAAAAACTGAAAAAGTGCATCAGTAAAGTACTAGTAGTTTTTGGTCGATTTTGTTCAAAAGCTTCGTGTCACGTCCCATGGGGGTGTCTAACTTAAATATAAAATTTCAACCTCCTAGCTCTTTTCGTTCTTGAGATATTTTGTTCACAGACACACAGACAGACAGACACACAGACACACAGACAGACAGACCATGTCGCGAAAACCACTTTTTTGGATTCAGGGGACCTCAAAACGTGAAGATCCATCAAAATCTCGACATCGAATTTTTGACATGAAACCAATACTTTCTCTCTCTATATATTAACATATATATAGAGGTACGAGAAAGTAAAAGCATAAAAAATGTAATCTCAATGCACTTAGTTTTTCCTAATTCGTATAGAAATTAAATATCTAATGGTTGCTTTAAAATTCAGCAATAAGCATTTTGCTTAAAATCCGGTCTCTAGTTATCAGCTATCTTCCCTATGAAGTACAAGAGTAAAGTGTGCTTCAAAAGATTTCAAGGGAAAATGAGCCCTCGGGGCTTGGTGTAGAGGTTAGCGTGCCTACAAAAAGTAGTGATCAAGGGCGGATACAAGGGGTAAAGGGGGTAATTACCCCCCCCCCCCGAGATTTGAAAAAATACCTATTTTTGGTCCCGCGGGTGGAAAAAATTTTTGGTTCCGCGACCGAAACATGGGAAAATTCTTTGTTCCGCGAACGGCCCATGAAAAAAATGAAAAAAATTTTGGTTCCGCGGGTGGAAAAAATTTTGGCTCAAATTTTTGGTTCCGCGAGATCAAAATTTTGGTTCCGCGAAAAACAAAATTTTTCGTAGAAAAATTTTTGAGAACAGGCCCCCTCCCCCGAAAAAAATTTCTATATACGCCCCTGGTGCTGTGCGACGTGTCACACCAGATTACCCCCCCCCCCCGAGAAACACCTCTGGATCCGCCCTTGCTTGTGATATAGGTCCTGATGATGGGTGATGTTTAGTCCCCAAAACGTTGTCAGAGGAAAAATAAATAATTCGGGCCGATAGAAGTCTTGTTTCATTTCGTCTTCTACCTCTTGAAGTTTACTTTAATTGAAGTTAATTTTATAAAATAAAACGTATATCAATGTCTATTAGAAAAAAAAAAAAGAAAAGCTTTGTGTGCATATTTGGCAGAAAGAGAAAAAAAAAATTACAGAATTCAGAGCGAAATATTCGAGCAATTTACAATCGAAAAAAAAAAAAAAAAAATTTGAATGCAAAAACGATTTATTATTATTCGTTTTGGTTAGTAAAAAAAAATTCTCCTCCCCCCTCCCGTCGTCGTCGTCGTCGTTACATTCTTTTGACTTTTGTCATATTTCGTGGGTTCGTTCGTTCGTTCGTTGTCATCAATCAGAGAGACTCGATGTGTGTGTGTGGCCAAAAGTGAACAGATGCTCGGGGGCGGGGAGGGGGGGGAAGTGAGTAAAGGATTGGCTTTATCGACACATATCAATTTTCGATTCATTTCACTTTCGGCGTAGAATCAATTACAATCATTAAAGAATTTCTTTTTTTTTTTTGATCGACTAGCTGCGTAACCTGCCTGGGTTTCCTAATTGTTTAATTTTCAGTCAGTTCTTTCAATTTCTAGACGCTCTAAACAGTGGCGGATCCAGAGTTGTTTCTCTGGTGGGGGGGGTAATCTGGTGTGACTGGTCACACAGCACACTATTTTTTTCTTAATTTCGGTAATTTAAAGGCGCATTCTGTACTTGTTTGCCAGAATACAATAAATACAAATCAAATTTTTAAGTATTAATTTTTAAAATTTTACATTAAAAATAAAGTTTTTTTTTCGCCTCAGTGGAGACCCAGACGAGATTGATTGACTGACTCACCCGCTAGGGCTGATCCGACGCTCTTCGAACCTAAAACAAAAGAGATACATTTGATTATTTCTTACCAAATATTTATAACAAATTACAACCACAGTGTCGATACTTGTGCTCGGTATCGTATCGAAAGGAAAGTATCGATACCAGTAAGTATCGAGTATTTTTTTTTTTGCTCTGATTTTATTTCAAATTTTAAGTACCAATGCGAAATTAAGCTAGGTTTTATCTTTGGGATACTCCAATTTTTTCTGAGGTATAATACTTTTTTAGTTTTTTCTAATTTTATAAAAAAAAAAAAACATGGAGCCCCAGCTCGGTCATCCCGGCACTTAAGGTGTGCGCTTCGAAAAACCGTTAGAAGACGATTCACTACCGAGTTACTCTAGGCGGCAAGAGATGGCGTTAGTTTTCCCATAGGAATACAAGGGATTTATACCATTTCATTTTAAAGATTCCAGCTAATTGAATCGTTTATTTCAGAAAGGGCACATTTTTTTACAAACAGTTTTTTTTAAATGAAATGGGTTCTGTTGTTGTAGACACATTTGTTTTTAAAAGGGCACATCTCCAACTGTGTTCTAATGGTTTCTATGGAGCACTGAAAATGACGTTTGTTTGGAGCGAATACATCAGAGGTTTGCAAAAAAGCACTTTTTGCCTGAATAAGGCTAATGTTACGAACATTCCACTACCAACAGAAAGAGCATTCCAAGGAAAAAATGTAAAGAAGATAGAAATTTGTCAAGTACTATGTCCCTCAAGAAACACAACCCTTTTACGATGAACTTGTTGTTCAAGATGATGTGGAATAACTCATCAAGAGTACCAGAACTGACCCTTTTTAATTTTATTCAATATTATGTCTGTATTTTTATCAATTATAACCACTTATAACTTTAAAAATATGTTTTAAATAGTCCTTTTTACTCTGTTTAATGCAGAAAGGGCACAAGTCCATAACAAAAAAAAAAAAATTCATGCAGGTTACACCATACAATCTAAAAATCTGAAACTTATGTAAAATATGTATTTCATAATCATCTGTAAGACAAATAAATGAAATGATCTAATTTTTTTGATTTTTTTAGATAAAAAAAGTTTTTTGTTTCTCCTGTAAAATTTTTAAAATCTGATATGTGCCCTTTCTCAAATAAACGATTCAATTAATTAAGGGTAGAAATTTAATTATTTTTTAACACAAAGATTACTAATTTAATTATCTATAAGTAGAGACCGGACAAAAAAGCACAAAAAAATGGAAAAAAAAGTGCTTAAAAAAGCATAAAAAACTTGAAAAAAAAGTTGTTAAATAAGCATAAAAGTTGAAAAAAAGCATCTAATAAGCAATTTTTACTCATACCAATGGCGTATACAAATTTTTTTTTAAAGAAACTAAATTTATTCCGCCCCGCCCTGCGAAAAATTTTTTTTTTGCGGAACCAAATTTTTTCACCTTGCGGAAAAAAATTTTTTTACAGGGCTGTATTTTTTCACACTGCGGGGTTTTTGGAAAATTTGGGGGGGGCGGCCCCCTCCCCCTGATATACGTCCCTGGGGTATGCGTGTGTGAATGGGAAAAAAGTTTTTTAATAAAAAAAAAAAAAAATTATAAATATTCGTAAAATAAGTTCAAATAAGCACGAAAGGGAAAAAAAGCATGAAAACTCAAAAAAAGCAAAAAAAGCATAAAAAATGCAATCTCAATGCACTTAGTTTTTCCTAATTCGTATAGAAATTAAATATCTAATGGCTGCTTATAAAATTCAGCAATAAGCATTTTGCTTAAAATCCGGTCTCTATCTATAAGATATAGAGCGGATTTTTTTAAAATATCTTTTATTTAATGCGATTAATCTAAAAAAAAAAATTATTTTTTCGAAAATCAAAAACAGGGCTTCTATAAGTTGTAGATATTTTAAATAGCTTTAATTTAAAAAAAAATTGAGGTCGATAGCTTCAAAATTGTGGCAGCTCTGGAATCTCCCAAAACGCACCTTAACATGATTAAACACCAAATTTCAACAAAAATATTTCCTATTGTATGCGTCTTCTATAATTGACTCTTTCTTACTAAGGCAACTCCCCTTAAAAGGTGACAATTGCTCCCGTGTTTAGACAGGTTATTTTTTTGTTTTTTAAGGGACAGTTAGAGAGTTCCCTTTCCCTTTTGCTCCTCACAAGTTGACAAGTCCCTTATGTTGAACATGAGTTTTACATTTAAGGCGACCGCCTTTTTAAAGACCCTTTTAAGTGCTTCTCGTTATAAATACTTGAGTTGAATGAACACAACACCCAAAAACGGGAGCATTGTTTCCAATGAGGCTAAAGGGAAATAAATTTTTAAAGGTAATCATTGAGAGTCAGTGACATCTTTTTATGAATGGAATTTGCTTTGAAAGTAAACCAAATGGGCTGGGGCTGGCTCCTGTCTCGAAAAATATGAATGAAAACGTTTTTTGTTTTTGCTTCTCTAAAATCTTTTAGTTAAGGAATTTAGATGCTGTTAGCCAAGCAGCCTATATTCATAATAGTAGCAAGAAAGTTACAAAACATTCCCGTTTTGTTTTTATTATTATCTATATTACTTTACTTTCTATTATATTTTTACTTTCTCTTACTTATATGAAATATACCGGAGACCCGTCTTTTCTTAATTATAAAAAGAATTTTTTTTTCAAACACTCTGTTACTCATTAGTGTGTCAAGCGCCAAGTACCGAGTTTTGAGAAAATTAACATTAAAGTTTTTTGTTTTTATTGGATTATATATAATTTTTTTTGTCAATTGTGCAAGTAACATTAAATATAAATTTTCTTAGGACATATTTCTTAAAAAATATTATTAATTATAGCATTTGAAACAATATTCCGTGCTTAACTCAATTTTTAATTTTCTGGTCTTTGACACACTAATGCGTAACAGGGTCCATATAAGCCGTTTCGTATCCAAATGGCTTAAATAAAATCATCGTACTGCCTGGGATACGAACCCCCGACCCTTGGTATACAAGGCAGTCGCGCTACCAACTACACCAAGCCCGAGGGCAAAAATAAAATTATTTTTACTATTCCAATCCACTGCCTGCTTGATTATTTGTTTACATTCATAGAATACATAAATGCAAAGAATACATAAATATTTCTTTATACATTTCCTATGGGTCGTTTTGATAACTTACCTACCCCAACATTAAAATAGCCTCCCTATGGGGAAATACATGGTGTGTGTCCTTCAGCTATTTTAATGCTGAAGGACACACACCATGTATTTCCCCATAGGGAGGCTATTTTAATGTTGGGATAGGTAAGTTATCAAAACGACCCATTGGAGAAATCATAATTTTAGGAATTAATAATTCAAAAAATTATAAGAATTTCGGGACCCGAGTTTCGTTTCAAATTTCCAATGGGAAGTTGGTCAAAAATCGCGTGACAGTCGGTCATTAGCGAATTATATATATATAGATGTTATTAGATGGCAGACTAGTCTAACAGACGATATAGTATTAGCCTATATCTGGCCTATATTTATATATTTTTATGCTTTTATAAAAGATACATAATATATAATAACATTTATAAAGTATTTATTGTTAAAAGATCAATGAAAATCAACCAAATGCATTAAATATTATTAGCTACCATTCTGACATCTCTTGGCAAATTTTTGAATTACTTGATTTTTTGGGCACACTTTTTATGACACACTACGCCATCCTAGCGGGAAAAACATGCGTAACACCTTCGGTCATATTCCGCCTTAAGTATATATTGATATCCAGCAGAGGAAGGGGGGGGGGGGGCGTGCCTAGTTATTCATAATTAAAAGTACAGATTAAGCGAGAGAGAGAGAGAGAGAGAGGAGTGTGTGGTTTTGTTTATTACGTAAAGTGAGGCGATGCAAAAGAAAAAGAGTTAGCAGCAGCAACAAAAGGGCCATTAAGGGAGGTCCTGCCCTGCCTGCTGGCCCTCCTAAGTGACCCGGAAATGAGGAAATTATTCCGCCCGAGAGAAGAGAATGTTGTGCAAATCGGCTAATGGAAAATTTCCCCTTAAATGATCCAATAATAATTCATTCCCTCTCCATATTATGATTAAAGGAAATTAATTATTAATAAAACGTTTTATCCAATTTACGTTTCTTATCTATACTTTTAGTACCAAATAACAAAGTTTATATTCTTTGTTCTAAATTCATAATTCGGGGCCGGCATATTGGATCCGAACGTCGAAAAGCCTGAGACTTTCTGAGGGAAGCGGGAAGAATTGCATAATTACAAAAAAAAAAAGACCATTCCCATCCCCGATCTCTCTAAGGGTGCGATTATGTTGGAGCTGCGATAAGCGATAAGAGCGTCGATAAGAGCAGGGCGTCAAACAGCTCGCTAGTGGTGTTTACGTTGGAGCTGCGATAATAGCAAAGACAAAGGCTGTGTGTAAAAGTTTAAACTGTTTTTAATCGCTATAAATTGGTATTTGCTTCAAGATATTAATAGAAAACGTGAATATTGGTGTGGATGGAGCTGAAGATTTTGATGTCTGCATAATTTTATTATTGACAGAGAAGGTTTTGAACATAACCTCGTATTTTCAAAATATATCTACTGTCAAAATTCACTATGATTTTAAATAAATATATTAAATATATTTTAACTGTTAAATTTATTAATATATTAAATTAAATAAAAATATTAGCCTAAATTAAATTATTAATAAATTTGTTTATTAATTAAATAAACCATTATTAAGATTATTATATTAAATATTTTAAATACAATAATAGATATTAAATATAAATAGATTTAAAAGTTGATTGAATTGAAGTAGCAGAAAAACGTCAAACAAAAAGTAAGTAAATTTATTTATTTTAAATAAAAAAAAATAAAAAAATAAAGACTGGCTGGATGGCGAAGGCCGCAAGCCAAAAAATAAAGAAAAAAAAAAAAAATAATAAAAAATAAAAAAATACTGTACATTAACTTACAATTTGTTTGTGTTTCACTTCATTCAATAGTTTGTCTAGAAAAATATATTATGAAAATTTTTCTCTTTTTTTATTCCCCAATGAGGGCCTGGAAATGCTTCACTTAATAAAATGTCTATATCCATCTCTGATTAGAGCGTCGATAAGAGCAAAGAAAATGAATCGGGATCAAAGAAGGATTCTCAGCGCAGCTCCAATATAAACAGCTCTATTCAAAAGCATGTTTCTATTTTCTTCGCTATGCTCTTATCGACGCTCTTATTGCTTATCGCAGCTCCAACATAATCGCACCCTAAGAGGAAAAAAATAAATAAAAAATTTAATTATATAATAATTTGTATTATTTTTCATTTGAGAGATTTAATTATGTTAATTAATTGGTTTTAGTTTTTCATAAGGCATGACAAAACTCAAGGCTTTCCAATGTGCAAATTCATTTTCTGGAATTTTTTGCGCCTCCCCTTTTGAGAATATGGGGACCCGAGTATTTTTCCAGGACTCTCCATAAGACTGGAAAATTTCGTTTCAAAATTCCAACGGGAAGTTGGTCAAACAGAACGTGACAAACGGACACTCCTCTATTATATGGACCCTGTTATGCATTAGTGTGTCAAGAGCCTAAAAATTCAAAATTGAGTTAAGCACGGAATATTGTTTCAAATGCTTTAATTAATAGTATTTTTTATGAAATATGTCCTAAAAAAATTTATATTTGATGTTACTTGCACAATTGACAAAAAAAAAAAAATATATATAATCCAATGAAAACAAAAAACTTTAATGTTAATTTTCTCAAAACTCGGTAGCTGGCGCTTGGCACACTAATGCGTAACAGGGTCCATATATACACATTTTTCTGGAGATTTGGACATCCCCATCCCCTCTTTGCAAAATACAGTAATAAAAAACGCATTAAATGGAGTATAGAAATAAATTCAGGATTTATTATTTATTGATTTGACACCAGCCGTTGATATCTTTTTCCATTTAGAGGGGCGTTAAGTGATTGACCCTCAACACACCCTTTAAAAAAAAAAAAAAAAAAAAAAATACTCCCCTTTCCTATAAATATCAACCATTTCTGATATGTATGTGTTTAAAATATATATGTGCCTAAATATGATGTTTGCTAGAGATAATTCATTTTTCAATCAAAATTTATCTCTTTTTCGCATCTGCATACTTTTGTAGGCCTATATCTCCCCCCCTCTATTTAATCCAGTATAATTCAATTTTCTAAGTCTGTCTGGGTTCAATTTAAAGCATGAAGGAATTGAGCTAGGAGGCTGAAATTTTATATTTAAGTCAGACACCCACCTAGGGCGTGAAAATAAGCTATTAAGGCGCTGAGCCACGAATGCTTCCACATCAGTAAAGTGTACTTCAAACGATTTCCACGAAAAATTTCACTGCTATACTTTTTAAAGAGCATCTAAAAAATAGTTGATTTATGAATTTAAATAAAAAATCCTTGTAGCGAATTTTAAGAAAATCGAAAAAAACTGAAAAAGTACATCAGTAAAGTACTAGTACTTTTTGGCCGATTTTGGTCAAAAGCTTATTTATAAGAGTTCGGAAGGTGCCTAACTTAAATATAAAATTTCAATCTCTTGGATCATTTCCTTCATTGTCAAAAATGTCCACACACACACACACAGACCAATGTCGCGAAAACCACTTTTTTTGGGCTCAAAACGTGTATATCCATCAAAATCTCGACATCGAATTTTTGACATGAATCCAATACTTTCTCTCTCTATATTTTAACATATATAGAGGTAAGAGAAAGTAAGTGAAGCAACCGGGCCTTTTCACAGGGCAGATGGTGTATAATAACGCGGCGAAATATATAATAGAATGAATCAAAATAATTTATAGATCTTTGACAATTTTCCTCTGCCTTTTATGGAAAAACTCGTAGCACTATCAATTATTAATTGGCTTCTTTTTGTTGCCAGTGAGAGATAAATTAACGAGAAAAGAACGAGTTCTTATTAAGTTGTTCTTTTTTTCTCTCTTCGGTCTTATCATCCACAAGCTTTTAGCCTTCTTTTGTGCGCGTATTATAAATAGGGCCTCTCTCTCTCTCCTGATAACAACCGATGAGAAATTGAGCCTTGAGACCCGTCGGTCGTCGTGGGACCAAAGCAACAGAGAGCTTAGACCACACGCAGACCTCCATCGTCCGTCCGTCGATTCCTAATTGAACCCTCTATGCCTGTGTGTGTGCGAAAATTCATTTTGCACCTACTCTAAAATTCTTTTCTCACGTCACTTAGCTAATAGCCTTCCCTTGCTATAATTATTTTTATTATTTCATTATCTATAGATAGAAAGTAGTTTGTGATTTATGATATAAAATTTGGTAAAGGTCCCTTATAACCTGTTTGACTTTCAAAAGTTTTTATAATAAAAAAATGTGGTGTGACTGTCGCACAGCACACAACTTTCTCTTACATTTGGTAATCGAAATGTTGTGTTCGATGCTTGTCACACCAGATTTTTTTGGGTCGAGATATATTTAGTTTCCGCCGGTATATTAGAATTCAATTCAATTTAAAAAATTTAAAAATGAATTTATTGTTATTATTAATCACATATTAATTAAGAAATTTTTAAAATAAGCTTAGATGATTTATTTAAAAACCAACTGTCGAATTAGTTCAGCATTCTTGCAATAGATGGCAGGCTAGTCTAACAGCCTAATAGCTTATATCTGGCCTCTATTTATATATTTTTATGCTTTTATAAAAGATACATAATATATAATAACATTTATAAAGTATTTATTGTTAAAAGATCAATGAAATTCAACCAAATGCATTAAATATTATTAGCTACCATTCTGACATCTCTTGGCAAATTTTTGAATTACTTGATTTTTGGGCATACTTTTTATGACACACTACGCCATCTTATCGGGAAAAACATGCGTAACATATACCTCCTGAACCCCTTTAATCTCTGAATTTTTTTTTTATTTGTGAGTTGATTATATAATTATATTTTCTTCTTATTTTATTTTTTTTTTTTTATAAAACCAACCCCACTGCGTCACCCCCCCCATCTTCCTTAAAAAATACGCTTGAACCCCTCCACTGCAAAAATACAGATGTTGCCAAACACGACAACAAAACCATTAAACAAGTTTAACAGATTAAAAAAAAGGGATTTGAAGATAATAATAGCCTAGCTAATCAACAAAAACAACAACAACAAATAAATTTATTTCCTTACACATGTTTAAATTTGTTTTGCATATACGTACAATGTGTTAGAAAATAGCACTTAATTACTCATTGGAAAATAGTTATAAATCAAATATATCAATAACTTCTCCCCCCCCCCTTTCCTCTAGTTTTATAACTTAATAAGCGTTAAGCAAGGTTTATAACTTAATAAGGCACGTCAAGGTGATAGGAATAAAAAAAATGAATTCTTTTGATTTATAGGAAATTTTCTAAAGAGTTGAATAATAAATGTTTCGGTCTTCATCAAAAAATTTTCTTTCGGCTACTGAGGCTATTTTGGCGGGGGGGGGGGGTTTAAGCCATTTGGATAGGGTTAGGTTGAAATGGCCGTTCGGTTATCGAAAAGGTGCGATCACACCGGGAACTGATTTGTGTTTACTGACTGGAGTTCTAAACGAATCCAAATTGAGGGGGGTCACACACTAAAACTTGACTGAAATGACGTATTCTTACTTATCTGTTATTTGGTATATAAGTATGTCGTCGGTGTAAACAATGTTTTTTACTTGAATGATACTATATTTCTTCCCTACAATTTATTTCTAAATAAATTTAATAAAACGAATTATCGTTATATCAAGAAATATTTTTACTAAATTTTAAGTAAAAATATTTCTTAATTGACTATTTAAAAAATAATATTTTATTAATTTAAAAAAATTTGGAATCTATTTGTTTTGACTTAACATATATTTCCTGCAATTTTTAACAAAAAATACAAGTTATCTCAATATTATTATTTATTTGTATTATTATTACTTAAATAAGGCCTTATATTGCCAAAAATGTCTTTATTAAGGAACCGATCAAACAGCTGATTGAAAAAGTCGGCCATGTTGGCTTCTCAGACAGCCGGAGTCAGGTCCCGATCCAACAAAATTGGTTATCCACAAGAGTCCGTATCGTGCCTGAGGTGCCAACCTAAAGCTCTGAAAATGACCTATGCCAAGAGCTAAACGTTAGTATAGAGATTTATATTTTCTTCATTTCCTCTCTCTCCCCACGTCATCGATCAAAAAAGTTTTCGAAACATAAAAAAAAAAAAAATTTTAATATTCGCCAGCAAATTTAATTTTTCTGTTCATTTAATGGGAATTTGTTTGCAACTTGTTCTCTCTAATAATAAAAACGAACGAGCGAATTAGCAACCTGAATAGAGAGGGCCTACCATGGTTTAATATCTCCATAGAGAATAAGTTGAAATGACCGCCCTTCCATTAAAACAAGATGACTAATTTTATTTTTACTAGTCTATATATTAAATAAAAAAAATAAAAATTTCTAAATGGCAGCAGATCATCGCATTTTATCGATTTTCATTTCTGAATTTTCACTCTCAACGTTGAATTTATTTTTATTCATTCATTTCCAATAGAGAGAGAACGAATAATTTAATAAAATATGGCAGAGAGAAATAAATTCCATTATTAAATGGATAAAAAAAAGATCCATTTATTAATATAACTATCTGCACCACCAGCTTTCGGAGGGTTTCATACCTGCTTTGTGCAGCTCGGATTAACAAAATATCTCAAGAACAAAAAGAGCTATGAAATTGAAATTTTATATTTAAGTTAGGCATCCTCCTGAGACGTGAAAATAAGCTTTTAATCAAAATCGGCCAAAGAGTACTAGTACTTTACTGATGTACTTTTTCAGTTTTTTTCAATTTTCTCAAAATTCGCTCCAATGATTTTGATTAAAATCCAAAAATTAATTAATTGATAGATGCTCTTTGAAATGTATATTCTCATTTTGTCATTGAAATCTTCTGAAGACCACTTTACTCTTGTACTTTATAGGAAGGTTAGGAGAAATGGTCTCCATGGTAACAAAATATAAATAATATTTTGAATGTAATGTTTTGGTATGGCTTCTGGTCGAAAGCCAAATAAATGAAAAAAAAAAAAAAAAAAAAAAAAATTTAAGTTAGTAAATAGTGTCAAAAATTAATGCCATGTCTAGAGGATGGCTTTAATATTTTAACGTCGTGTTTAAAATAAACATGGCGTACTTAACCTAAAAAGTAAGCTTATGATTTTGATATATTTGAAATAAAAGCAATATGTTAACGTCGCTGTTAAAACTTTGTTTAGAGAATAGTATTTTTTTTAACGCTGATTGTTTCTACATTACATTTCAACACTTATTTGTTTATTTTAAATTTTAACGTCTGTTTTTAGAGAATAGACCTGCTTGAGTTTTAATATATCGACGGATATTAAATATAAATTGACACAAAAAATCTGGTGTGACAAGTACAGTGCACAACTTTCAATTACAGAAGATAAAAGAAAGTTGTGTGCTGTGCAGTCAATCACACCAAACTTTCACCAAATCATTCAAACGATACACGTTATGAAGTGAGACCTTTACACTATGATATCGGAATATCTTGAGAACAAAAGACAGAAATTTGCAACTTCCGAACCCAAATAGTGACCATTAATGAAACCTTCCCTTTGCATATAATAATAAAAAGAAAAAAATAAAATAAATATAAAATGAGTAAATATGTAAATACTTAATTGGAGAGGAAGATAATGGGAAAGAGAGAGTTTGTTTTGATTTCAAGTTTATTAGCAAGCAATGAATGTAAATAGCGAACGTATATTTCCCTTTATTATCAATAATGCCAACTCTAATCTCGCTCTGTATTTGGTTTGATAATTAAAGAGAGATGGAGGGGATAATTATTATTATTAGAGGGAATAAAGAAAAACACGGAAACAGCAAAACTCTTTCTCTTACCTATACATATGTTAATATATATAGAGAGAAAGTATTGGATTCATGTCAAAAATTCGATGTCGAGATTTTGATGGATATACAGGTTTTGAGGTCCCCTGAACCCCAAAAAGTGGTTTACGCGACATGGTCTGTCTGTGTGTGTGTGTGTGTATGTGTGTGTGTGTGTGTGTGTGTGAACAAAATATCTCAAGAACTAAAAGAGCTAGGAAGTTGAAATTCTATATTTAAGTTAGGCACCCCCCTGGGACGTGACACGAAGCTTTTGAACAAAATCGGCCAAAGAATACTAGTACTTTATTGATGTACTTTTTCATTTTTTTTTTTCGGTTTTCTCAAAATTCACTCCAACGATTTTTATTAAAATTCATAAATGAATTATTTTTTAATGCTCGTAGGGCCTATATTCGCATTTTGCCATTGATATCTTCTGAAGACCACTTTACTCTTGTACTCCATTTGAGAGATATAAATATTGTCCCATGTTCATAAATTTTACTTCTTGAATTCTAATATATCGGCGGAAACTAAATATATGTCGACACGAAAAACCTGGTGTGACAAGCACAGCACACAACTTTCTCTCACATTCGGTAATCGAACGTTGTGTGCTGTACACCAGATTTTTTCCGCGACTCTTGATAAATATTTTAATTAATAATAAAATAAAATTAATAATAATAATAATAATGGCTTCAATTTTTCATTTGGCTTTAATAAGACAAGACAAAACTCAATGCTTTCCAATGGGCAAATTCATTTGCTGGAATTTTTTGAGCTTCCTCTTTTGAGAATTTGCGGACCCGAATATTTTTCCTGGACTTCTATAATATTGCAAAATTTCGTTTCAAAATTACGGGAAATTGGTCAAACAGACGGACGGAGATACGGACACTCCGCTATTATATATATATGCGCCTATATATGACAAATTAAAGGGGTGTATATTAGTGGCGGATTCAGAGGAGTTTCTCGTGGGCGGGGGGGATAATCTGGTGTGACTGATCGCACAACACACAATTTTTTCTTATTTTCGGTAATTCAAAAGTGCATTCTGTACTTATTTACCAGAATATATATACGAATGAAAATTTTAAGTATTTTATATTAAAAATAAGATTTTTTTCACAAAAAAAAAATATTTTTCTCAAATCTCGGAGGGTGGGAGGGTTGGGGATAATTACCCCCTTGTGTCCGCCCTTGGTGTATATAATTCTTAACGATCCAGATATCTATATTTATATTAATTGCGATACATGATTAAAAAAAGTCGTGGGTCCACCTCCAGCGGGCTTGACGGCTAGTTTTTGTTATTATATCATTTAATATTATTTCTCTTAGATGACGATATGAAAATTATTGAGGTGTTAAGATAACAGATTGTTAATAATTTCCACTTTGACCTTTATAAAAAAAAAAAAAAAAAATTCCCACTAATAAAAAACTCCACCAGATTTTCCAAATAGAAAAAAAAAAAATGCATTTATCTTGAGTATTAAGATAACAGGTGGGATGTATTTATTGGTGTCGTCATGACGATGATGATAAAATTAAATTTAATAGAGAATTGATATCGTCGTGTTTCTTGATTCTATTATAATAATAAAAATAAACGAAACGGGATCTCAAGAGACGAGAGTAGGAAGATTTTTAGGAATTTCATACAACAACAACAACAACAACATAGATTTATTTTATTAATGTCTATTTTATCTGAGAAGGTATTTGAAAGTAGAATATATAGCCTTATAATAATAATAATAATATTCTCTGTCTCTTTTGCTCTTTAATGACTCTTATATATATATCGGAGGGGTCAGGTAGAACAAAAACGGAGAGAGCAATCAAGTGTAGCTCAACACTAATAGACTTAATAGAAATTCCTTAAGAGTCCCCCCTGGCTAATTATTATAATATTGATAATTGAATTGGCTTCCAAAAAGGTAAACCCCCCACCCCACCCCCCTCAACTCTATCTCCATCCCCGCTACCCCAAATACCTTACTGATGAGTTAATCAAAAAAAAAAAAAAAAAATTGACGTTTCCATTTTCATTTGAAAAACTTTACCTTTTTATAGTGAGTTAATTAAAAAAAAAAAAATTAATATTTTGTATATTATTGATGATAAGTAGGCAGTCAGGATAAGAAATAAAACACACACTTTTATTTCAATCTGCTCGTTGACGTTTCGGTTGCTAATCGCCCCCTTCCTCAGGACCTTTTATTTTTAGACAAATTAACTGCCGTACATGCTCTCGACATTCACCACGATTTTGACTATGAAAACTTTTAAATATTACACCAAAAAAGCAATTATTTTGAAAGAAACTTTTTAGAAATGATCGCAATTAAAAAACATCCCAACAATTGTAATTATAAAGAGGACATTCATAGATTGCGTTGCATTTATGACAATTTAATTAAAAAATCTTGATCTAACTAAGGGAGGGGAAAAAAAAATAATAAATAGATAAAACTTAACATTGTATAGTAATTTTAATTAAAATATTTTTTCTCGAAAACAGTTGGGGTATTCTAAAATTTCCACCCAGTTGCACTCTAATTTTCAAACGGCTTTCGAAAATTATAATACATTTGTAAATGACTTTCTAAATTTTTTTGTAAAATTTGCGAAATTTTGTGAAATTTGCTTCCTAAACAATTGTAAAATCAATAACATTTTTTTTACAGTGTAGGTAGGCTACTGGTAGACCGATATGGAAAGTCCAGGAAAAATAACAAAAAATGAGGAGGCCATGGGCTTAATTAGGGGAGCCCTTCTAGAAGGTTCGTGCCCCCCCCCCCAGAAAGTTTCCCAGAAAAATTGAGTCCATATGGGGCCTTACAGGCCCACGGAAAACAGATGAGGTTTTCAAAACAGATGAGGTTTTTTCACAGCCTTTTCCTCATCAAGAGAAATAAAAACAAAAACACAAAAGTGTTAAAAAAAAGAGAAAAAAAATATAAAAAGACAATAATGTTCAAATTTTGAGAGCCGGAAAAAACGGCCAAAAAATTTATAAAACAAAAATGTAATCCCTTTGTATAATCAATTCACAAAAATTTATTGGCGTATATTAGTACATGTATATATGAAAAAAAAAACAAATATCGTATAATTTTATTATCTGATTAATCTATATAAAATAATAAGGAAAAAAAAAATAAAATAATTGTTGTAAAATGATTGAAATTATGATGATATCTTTTTGATGTTATGATCACATGTAAAAATATGTTTTTTATATTGTTATTTATATCTTTTAGACCTGATGATGGCCAGCAAGTTGACCGAAACTGGAACATATGTCAGTCGCCAGCCTTAATACATTTTCTGAAAATAAATGTTAATATTTATTTTGTGTTCCGAATAACAGAACAATTTTATCAAAACTAAACCTTCAAAATCATATATATATGTAATCCCTTGTTTATTTGGGGTTTTTTTCTCCCACATGTATCATTTTTTTTTTTTTTTTAAGGCAAATAAATAAACATTTATAAAATAAAAATAAAATACAGGCCCACGGAGGTTGGTTGATCCCATGCCACCTCCCCCCCCCCTACCAGAGTCAAATTTCCTAGTTACGCCCATGGAGGAGGTTCAAAAAATTCCTGAAATTTCCCATAAGAAACTGTAGTGTACTACAGAGCCAAAGGACTTAAGTGAAAAAAATCTGGTGTGACTGGCGCACAGCACACAACTTTCTCTTACCTTCGGTAATCGAAAGTTGTGTTCTGTGCTTGTCACACCAGATTTTTTGTGTCGACATGTATTTAGTTTCCGACAGTAGGGTACAATTGAATTCAAGATGTAAAATTTATAAGTATGGCAAAATATTTATATTTTGATACCATGGCAACCATTTCTCCTATCTTTTCTATGGAGTACAAGAGTAAAGTGGTCTTCAGAAGATTTCAATCACAAAATGAGAATATACATTTTATAGAGAATCTAAAAAATAATTAATTTTTGAATTTAAAAAAAAATCGTTGGAGCAAATTTTGAGAAAATCGAAAAAAACTGAAAAAGTGAATCAGTAAAGTGCTAGTACTTTTTGGTCGATTTTGTTCAAAAGCTTCGTGTCACGTCCCATGGGAGTGCCTAACTTAAATATAAAATTTCAACCTCCTAGCTCTTTTCGTTCTTGAGATATTTTGTTCACAGACACACACACAGACACACACACACACACACACAGACAGACAGACCATGTCGCGAAAATCACTTTTTTGGATTCAGGGGACCTCAAAACGTGAAGATCCATCAAAATCTCGACATCGAATTTTTGACATGAATCCAATACTTTCTCTCATATATATATTTCATATATACATAGGTAAGAGAAAGTAAAAAAACGAAAGTGAGACACTAACCCTTGGGAGAATCCGCCTTTGTAAGGGAACCCGTCAAGGGTGAGTCGAAATTATTTAAGATAAATTTTTGACTGACATTTAAAGTTAAGGTGTTAAAAGAGAGTGAAATTTGAGGCCAACAAATATGAATAATAAGAACTATGTAAAATATGAATAATGAATAAACACATTCGGCTAGGCTAAATATTTCCTTAAGCATTGTTTTGTAGCCGGCAAAATCCTTAAATGTTAAAGAAGGAATTGGCCATAATTTTTCTCTCTTTTTAACTTTTGATGGCAAAGGTGTATCATGTTATCGTTTTCTTGATATTGGTGTCACAGTGGTGGCCCCAACACGAATAGGAGTTTCATTTCCAACAGCAACATTAGCAGGTGGAGGGGCAGTAGGGCGTGGTGGGCGTTCTTTTTACTTATCTCTTACCTATGTATATATGTAATATATATATAGAGAGAAAGTATTGGATTCATGTCAAAAATTCGATGTCGAGATTTTGATGGATCTTCACGTTTTGAGGTCCCCTGAATCCAAAAAAGTGGTTTTCGCGACATGATCTGTCTGTGTGTGTGTCTGTGAACAAAATAACTCAAGAACGAAAAGAGCTAGGAAGTTGAAATTTTATATTTAAGTTAGGCACCCCCATGGGACGTGACACGAAACTTTTGAACAAAATCGACCAAAAAGTACTAGCACTTTACTGATTCACTTTTTCAGTTTTTTTCGATTTTCTCAAAATTTGCTCCAACGATTTTTTTTTAAATTCAAAAATCAATTATTTTTTAGATTCTCTATAAAATGTATATTCTCATTTTGTGATTGAAATCTTCTGAAGACCACTTTACTCTTGTACTCCATAGAAAAGATAGGAGAAATGGTTGCCATGGCAACAAAATATAAATATTTTCCCATACTTATAAATTTTACATCTGAATTCATATGTTCCGTACTGTCGGGAACTAAATATATGTCGACACAAAAAATCTGGTGTGACAAGCACAGTACACAACTTTCGATTACCGAAGGTAAGAGAAAGTTGTGTGCTGTGCGCCAGTCACACCAGATTTTTCATCTTCATCTGAACTCAGATTTATTAATTCTTTTTCTCCTGATGCTTTTTTTTTTTTTTAAATGCGGCGTTTTGCAAATACAAATTCATAACATTATCGTAAAGTCTTATATTTTGCCGAAAAGACTGTGAATGTGAGTGTGAGAGTTTAAAAAATAAAAAAATAATAATAATTCAATCTCTTAAGGGGGAACGGGAGCGAAGGTGATACGCATGTTTTTCCCGATAAGATGGCGTTGTGTATCATTAAAAGTATGCCCAAATATCAAGTAATTCAAAAATTTGCCAAGAGATGTCAGAATGGTAGCTAATAATATTTAATGCATTTGGTTTTTTTTTTTTTTTTTTTTTTAAAACATTCACACTTTTTTTTTTCTCATTCACACTCACATTCACACAGTCTTTTCGGCAACTGAGGCCATTTAAGACTTTTTACGATAATCAGTATGTTTAATATATCAATTGTGGGGTCCAGGCATTTTTATTTAAGTCATTTGGTATCCAAATGCCTTAAATAAAATTATCGGACTGCCTGGGGTCCGAACCCGAGACGTTCGGTATAGAGGGTAGGCACGCTACCAACTACTCCAAGCCCCTTGGGCCTGCATTTGGTTGATTCTCTTTGATCTTTTAACAATAAATACCTTATAATTGTATTATATATTAAGTATCTTTTATAAAAGCATAAAAATATATAAATATAGACCAGATATAGGCTAATACTATATCGTCTGTTAGACTAGACTGCCATCTATTGCAAGAATGCTGAACTAATTTGACAGTTGGTTTTTAAATAAATCATCTAAGCTTATTTTAAAAATTTCTTAATTAATATGTGATTAATAATAACAATAAATTCATTTTTAAATTTAAAAAAATTAAAGATTATTGGGACAGATTGTTTTTTTGTATTTGCTTGATAACAAAAATATTAATTACGATAATTTGTTAATAAGTCATTAAAAAGATTATAGCTCGATGTCCCAATAATCTCTTATGAATTTAATTCATTTAAAAAAAACCGCATTGAAAAATTCCTTATAATAGTCTAGTTTTTTTTAAAGTACGTTTAGACGTCGCTCCTGAACCCCCTTAAATGAAAAATAGGCTAATACAATTTTTTATATTACTTATCAATTCTTTTTTTGAAACGCATAGCAACTACGTATATTATTTTTGAATATTTAATGCTAAAGGGCGGATTTAGCATAAATAAAATCTCCTCAGAAAATTTAGGTTATAATTAAATAATAATAGCCTTGGATCAAACAACAACAATAATAAGTGTTGCGTTGTAATGTATTTTAATAGAATCGTTTGCATTGTCCTCTCCCCTCGCTATTTTAATTGGCCAAAATTGAAGCTATATTTAATATTTTAAATAGCTTATATAAGGAACCTGTTTGGAATAAAACAAAAAAAAAAAAGGAAAGAAAAGTAGATCACATGTTGCAGGTACATAGAGCTGTACTTTAAGTAGCTACCCAGTACTTGGGATTTATTTTTTTACTCCCTGTATCTGTACTTGAAATACTTGTTGCTTTTTGAACTTCAATTATTAAAAACACAAGGTGATATGATCCTATTAAAAATATACTCTGGAGGCCAAAAAAGTGGATTCCGCAAAATAGTCTGTGTATATATCTCAAGAGCTAGGAGATTGAAATTTTATATTAAAGTTAGGCACCCCTCAGGGACGTGACACGAAGCTTTTGAACAAAATCGGCCAAAGAGTACTAGTACTTTACTGATGCACTTTTTCAGTTTTTTTTTTTCGATTTTCTCTAAATTCGCTCCAACGATTTTTTTAAATTCATAAATCAATTATTTTTTAGATGCTCTTTAAAATGTATATTCTCATTTTGCCAATGAAATCTTCTGAAGACCACTTTACTCTTGTATTTCTTAGGGAAGATAGGAGAAATGGTTGCCATGGTAACAAAATATAAATATTTATATTCATACTTATAAATTTTGCATCCTGAATTCTAATATATCGGCGGAAACTAAATATATGTCGACACGAAGAATTTGGTGTGACAAGCACAGAACACAACTTTCCATTACCGAAGGTAAGTGAAAGTTGTGTGCTGTGTGACAGTCACACCAAATTTGTTTACAATTAATATTGTACAAAATGTATTACGATTTATTTTCACAGAGATCCTTTGCTCCTTTCTTTCAGTCTATTTAAAACTTTTTTTCTCTAAGCTGCCCTTGAAAACGATAGCACAAATAAATCCATTCATGTGGCATAGTGTTAATTCCTCGTTTGTGTTATCATTTAGGCCAATGCTGATTGATTATTATTTCTTTTCCTTTGCTTCCTTAATAAATATAACAAAAAAAAGATTCAACAACAAAATTGGATTCAATTTTACAGATCAAAGGAATTTAGGAAATTTTTTCCTAGAAGGTCTTTTTTTGAGCATATAAAATTTCGTTTAGAAATTGCCTAAATAGAGCGAAACAGACGGACGGACATTAGCGAATTATATACTCCAGGGGCTTATATAGAATAGAATAGAAATGTTTTTTTTGGGCTCTGAGTAGATTTGTACTCTTATGAGCCATGAAAAAAAAATACATCTAATATTACATGCTCAACTCTCTGCTCAACTAATTATACATACATACAAAAGATAAAAAATACACATACTTAAAAAAAATTTCATCAGTGGAAATTAAGTGCAAACAAAGATAATTCAAAAGAGTTACAAAATCGACAGCATGCGCTCGTGGAGGCGTCTTTTAAAAATTGAAACACTTCCAGCCGACCTTATTTGACAAGACAGGGAATTCCAAAATTTGGAGCCCGAAATCTTAAAAGATCCAGCGTAAGAGGCCGTACGATGATTCGGAATAGTTTATAAGGAGGGCCGAGAGGGCCCGGGCCCCCACCCCCGAAATTTTCCCAAATCTACATACATATATACGGGTGTATAAACAATATCGATACTTTTATTCGAAAAAGGGTGTAAAATTTTCCTCAGGGCGGAAAAAATTTCGTCTTCCTAAAGAAAAGGCAGCGAAAAAATGTAGTTTCGTCAAAAAAAAATATTTTCAGCAGGAAAATTTTTGAGTTCGAGGGCCCCCCCCCCCCGAAAAAATTTCTATATACGCCCCTGATATACGCTGTGTGCGTCACAAAAAAACGTAACACTTGTCTCTTCTTCAGAAGACCGGTTCTAATCTACCTTAATGAAACTCTAATTTAAGATACATTTAAATGAAATATCTTATACATTTCTAAGTAAATTTAACACAAATACATATCATTTTAATAAACAATTACAAACAAAGACAAATATGTCGAAATTTTTCAATTAATGCCAAATTTCTAAAATTTTAAAATAAATAATCATTCCATTTCAGTTTTTCTGTGTCTATTTTATTAATAATTCTTATAAAAACGAAATTTGTAATTAATATCCAACAAAACATATCGAGATTATGTTGATTTGTCCCTCAAATTGAAAATCGACATGTTTTACTTTATTTTATTTAAATTGTATTAAAATGATTTGTATTTGTGTTAAGGTTGTTCGGACATTAAAGCACTTGAGTAGATTAAAAGCTAATTTTTTAATATGTTATTAATCACTATCAAATACGTATAAAATAAAATTTTGAAGCAGATCTGACACAGGGTTATCGTGTAATTAATTTTTAAAAAATTGAAATTTAACATGTAGTCTATGGGGAATAACGACGAAACGCACACATATCGAATTATATAGGCATCTGTGCAAATGATACAAAAACAAAAAACTTACATTTTATTAATTCACTTCCGAGGAATACTTTAAAAATAAAACCAAAAGTTTCTGCTGACCGCTTTTAAAGATATTTTAACAAGAAAGTCAAAAAATTCTCCAAAATGACAGTCGCTAATATTTAAAAATAATGAATTCTCGAGAGTCAGACCAGCCTGGCAACGTCGCATAGCATAAGTGTCTTATCTCTATGTCAGATACATTTTTTTTTTCAATTTTACAATATTTTTCTCGCAAATCGTCCATTGTGTTTAAACTGATTTGCATTAAACATTGTAATATATTAAATAAAATAAAATTTAAGGCGTTTAAGATTTAAAATAGATAGTTGATGAATGCAATGTTGCCAGTTCTATATTACGTGAAATACTGCTCAAGTCGAAAGTCATTCATTTATTATTTTTGGTAATTAAATTATTAACTTAATCCAATTATAAACTATGATAGGTCACGACTAAATTATAATAAGGAATTTTGGCATTCAAATTTTTAATTTTATTTAAAAAAAATTTAGATTCTATTATGACTTACGATGTACTATCCGAACAACCTTAAATTTACTTAGAAATGTATAAGATATTAAATTAGAGTTATCATTAAGGTAGATTATAACAGGTCTTGTTAAGAAGAAACAAAACTGTTACGTACGTTTTTTTGACGTGCAAGTGCATATAGAAGATAATCAAAACTTCTCTAAACAAGTATTGTACATAACAAATGTCTATAACTCTCCCTCTTTATGGGATATAAACATGATTAGTTTCTCGTTATAGGAATGTCTGATTGCATCTATTTCGTTTTATTTTTTTTTTTTTTAATAATTAACCTAATCTAAGCATTCCAGAGTTAACTATCTCTATAAAAATTATACCTCTACCGGTTGTAGATTTTTTACTATCGTTAAATATTATTATTATTATTATTTATTCAATATGCTAATGACGTAATTAATTACGAGATATTTAGAGAGGAAAAAAAAAAAGATTCTATAATTTCGATTGGCATTTATCTAAATAGTATATATTAAAGTAGAGCTAGCTCTAGAGGCGAATGAATAATAATCACTAAGAGATAATAATAGATGTCGATACAAGATACAGGGAGAAAGGGCATTAAATGCCTTCCATTTACCAAAAAGAGATTAACTATTGGATATTTGTTGGTTTAGTTAACGAAAGGCTTTAACTCAACGAAAGAATATTTCCATTTTAAAATGGAACTGATGAAGCATTCTTCTTCTTATTTCCGCGATGCGGGGTCGGCAGACCTCACTATTTCCCTTCAACCCTACTTATTTTTGCGACCGGAAGAAATAGGACAGGCCGGCCCGTCGCACGGTCTGACGCTAGTTGAAAAGAGAAAGGAAGAGACAGAGAACTGAGCTCGGGCAGCTCGTGGTCGCCATCCACGAACCCACAAGATGTGGGCCCCTGAGCAAAAACTGATGAAACATTAATTATATTAAATAATATTATGTTTCAAGCTTTTATTGGAGAAATAATATACACTTTGGACATTACAGACAGTTTTGTTCATTTTAGGGCCGGTTGGTTCACTTCTAGTCAACTAACAAACTTATGTATTTTCTAAGTTATATATTGAAATTCTTACTAAGTTATTTTATTATGTAATTGTGATATTTTTTATGTTGTTTTAGTATATAGTTATTTTTGTTTTATTCATTTTATTTGTATGCTTTTGTTTTATATTTCAAGTTATTTTTAGGGTCCGACCGAAACAAGATTTTTGGCCGAAACCGTAACCGAAACCGAATATTCGGTCGGTTCCTAGTTATTTTACTTATTTATGTAATTTCTTTTTTAATTTTTTATATTGTTAGGCATTTACTATATTGTTAAGTTTCTTTTTATAAAAGTTTTTTGTAAAAAAAAATAAATAAATAACTAAGTTATCTGACTGCGCGACAAAAATGAGGTAAAATTTTGTTTCTTTTCAAAAAAACCAGCTCTAATCTACCTTAATGATACTCTAATTTAAGAAATATTTAATATGAAATATCTTACAAGTTGTTAGACGTTTCTAAATAATTTTAACACAAATACAAATCATTTTAATAAATATTATAATTACAATTTAAAGAAAATATTTTCAATTTGATGGACAAATCAACATAATCTCGATATGTTTTAGTTGAATATTAATTAAAAATTTTGTTTTTATAATAGATAGTAAAAAAAATAAGGCACTCTCAGGATTCGAACTCACGCCCTTGGATTATATTCTTTTTTTTTTTAATAGAAATTTCCATAACATTTAAAGTTTTCGAACGTTAAAATATAGAATATACTAGAATCCCGGTAATCCGAACTCTGTAAATTCGGATAATCCGAACATCAATCCGTGAAAGAGAAATTACAATTCCAAAATAAAAAATTTAATCAAAGTAATATAGGCTATTTTAAATTATTATTTAGCAAAATACCTATACCACTGATTGGGGCCCAAGGGTGCCGCGAGAATGGATAAGGGGTGCCGCGAGATATTTAGATAAACAAAAAAAAAATATGGGGGGATTCCCCCCCCCCCCCCCTCTTTTGGGGGGGGGGGGGGGGCATTGTATTGTTGCTTGCGTTGTTTGTTTGATTTCAAATTACGAAAATTTTTCTGTGTTCGAAATTTCGTTGAAAAAGTCAAAGAAAAAATTAAAATAGAGTATTTTTCATAATATAACAAAAATTGAAAATTTCAAAATTTTTGAAAAAAGTTTTAAGTAAAGTCTCTTCAAGTGACTATTTACTCCAAAAGTTGATAGAAATCTACAATTTAGTGTAAGGGGCATATACCAAATTTCATCGATCTAGCTGCTTTGGTTTTAAGCAATCGTGTTCCACACACACACACACACACACACACAGACATAATGAAAAATGTTTTTTGGACTCAGGGAGGTCTAAAACGTGGAGAAACATCAAAATCTCGAAGTCGAATTTTTACGATTCTAACTTTCTCTATGAGTAAAAATAAAGAGGCGGAAAAAATAAAGTTTTGCAAAAAAAAAAATCTGGTGTGACTGGCGCACAGCACACAACTTTCTCTTACCTTCGGTAATCGAAAGTTGTGTTCTGTGCTTGTCACACCAGATTTTTTGTGTCGACATGTATTTAGTTCCCGACAGTACGGTACATTCGATTTTCAAGATGTAAAATTTATAAGTATGGGAAAATATTTATATTTTGTTACCATGGCAACCATTTCTCTTATCTTTTCTATGAAATACAAGAGTAAAGTGGTCTTCAGAAGATTTCAATCGCAAAATGAGAATATACATTTGAAAGAGCATCTAAAAAATAATTGATTTTTGAATTTTAAAAAAAATCGTTGGAGCAAATTTTGAGAAAATCGAAAAAAACTGAAAAAGTACATCAGTAAAGTACTAGTACTCTTTGGCCGATTTCGATTAAAAGCTTATTTTTCCGGTCCCGGGGGGTGTTTAACTTAATTATAAAATTTTAACCTCCTAGCTCAATTCCTTCATGCTTAAAATTGAACACACACCCACACACCCACCCACCCACCCACCCACACACACACACACACACAGACAGACCATGTCGCGAAAACCAGTTTTTTGGATTCAGGGGACCTCAAAACGTGAAGATCCATCAAAATCTCGACATCGAATTTTTGACATGAATCCAATACTTTCTCTCTATATATATATTACATATATACATAGGTAAGAGAAAGTAAAAAGAGGTCAAAATGATTTTAACGTAAGCGGCAAAAATGTTCCGAAGTGCGGAAAAAAATTGATTTACACGGAAGGGGAAAAATTTCCTCAAAAATTCGGCAAAAATTTCGTTTTCCTAAAAAAAAAAGGTAAAATGATTTTCACAAAAGATTTTCCGCAGCTTCCGTTTTGCTAGGGAGGGGGGGGGGAGGGGAAGGAAGTGTGCCCCTAGTGTGTAATGTTATTCCCAACGCACCTTTGGGGTGCCGTGGACTTCAAAAGGTTGGGAAACACTGACTCTAGACAGTCGACTCAGGATAATTCGCACTCATCAGCTGTTAACTTCGGCAATCGGCTGTGTATTTAGATACGCTCGTTAACTCGAAATATTTTTCGTAGCAAGAGGGGGGAGAGAACGTTCTATAATTCGAACTACCCCACTTACCCCTACATTTCTTTAAGGTCACACATAAATATAATAAAAACTCTCAATAATTCGAATTTTTTTCTTTCCTCTTGGTCAAACTTCAAACTTGATAATTCAAAAACCTTGGATGTCGAATTATCGAGAGCCGGCTGTATGTGCAAGGTTGCCTTGGATCTGCTTATGGAGTTGTTTTATTTTCGGATAATCCAAACATTTGCCAATCTGAAGAGACCACAGCCCCAATTAGTTCAGATTACCGGGGTTCTGCTATATATAAATAAAACACTCGGTTATCTGTTTAAACATACAAGAAATAAGAATATCTGAGTTTGTAGACACGATTATTGGCTCGTTAAATTAAAAAAAAAAAATTTTTATATTTTTTAATCTTTTAATTAAAGATCAAATATGGTATAAAAAATAAATACGAATACTCTATTTGAAGTTCTTTTTAAAGAAAATAATCCGGAACTAATTTAAAAATAACTCGAAAGTCTGAATTTAGTCATCAAGGTTGGATAAAATCTATGTCAAGAGCAATTATTCCATTCAATAAAAAAAAAAAATAAATAAATATAAAATGACAGTGAGAGAGATTGTTTCATCATCATCAGCATATTAAAAATGAATAATAGCTACCTACGTCTTTCGCAGCTATCTGCTTATAATAATTAAACCAAAAGTGATAGAAATGATGCTTAAGAGAGAATGGAGGCAAAATGGTAGAGTTATTTGGACCCTGTTACGCATTAGTATGTCAAGCGCCAGCTACCGAGTTTTGAGAAAATCAACATTGAAGTTTTTTTGTTTTCATTGAATTATATATAATTTTTTTTGTCAATTGTGCAAGTAACATTAAATATAAATTTTTTTAGGACATATTTCATAAAAAAATACTATTAATTATAGCATTTGAGACAATATTCCGTGCTTAACTCAATCTTTAATTTTTTTGGCGCTTGACACACTATTGCATAACAGGGTCCATTTATGCCGACCCCGTATCTCCAAGGATATAAAAGAGAATAGTTATTTAATCCTAAAAAATGTGTATTTATTTATTCATTGTAATATATAAACTAGTTGCACGGCCCTCTTTCGGTTGAGATCCTCCATGTTATTATATAATTGCTTCAAAAGAACTCCTTTCCTTTTAAAGCCCACTTGTTATTAAATTAAATCATTAAAAAAAAAAAATACGACGTCCATGAAATTTTCTACACGATGAAAAATAAAAAACCCATAAAAATCGGTTAAGTAGTTTGAGAGTCCAAGTTCTTTATAAAAATAATGACGTAAGAAAGAAAATTTGAAATAATTAAATCTCACAATTATTATTATATAATATATTATAATTAATGATATATATTAAATTTGAATTGACTAATATTTTTATCAATAAATTTAAAAATTTCATAAATATAAATTACATATGATTAATTATAGCATAATAATTGTGAGATTTAATTTTTACTTTTTCTTTATGATGCATTATTAATTCCGAAACTAGTTGACGAATTTTCATGGGTTTTTTATTTTTTAATGTAAAAAATTTTTACGAGCTTGGTTTGATGTTAGGTTTTAAATTTGAGAAAACTCATTTAAGCAAAATAAATAATTAAAATTTTAAAAAGAAACTCAAGAAGAGAAAAAGACTCACTTTGAAACAATTAGATAATAATGCGGAGGGCACAGGGTGCTGCGCAGCTAGTAACTCACAAGACAACTTAATTCTAAAAGAATCAAGATAGAATTCATTTGATTCTATAATTACACGATTTCAGAGCGACAGGAAAAATTATAAATTTTAAAATGATACTGCACAAAAATTTTGAAACTACTTGACGGAATTTTTTTTTTTTTTCAAAAATGGCAGTGTAAAATGCAATAAAGAAAGAAATGAAGAGGAAAGCAACCAGCTAGTAAGAAGCCTCTATTGTTAAATCAAATTCCTTTAATACAAAACGTTTCCATTTGGTATCCAAATGGCTTAAATAAAATCATCGGAGGGTCCGAGCCCGCGACGTTCGGTATAGTAATTTCTTCAGGAAACTCTTGTCCATTTTTGTCGCCAACTCTTGGACTATTACAAGCAAATTGTCACTAAAAATTACAGATGTTGCGGTACTGTTAGTTTACCGTATGTTGATACATATTCATATTTATTTGTATTATCGTAAATAATATGTGCTCAGCAAAAAGCTTTTTATTTTTCACCTAATTGCTTTTTCGGGAAGGTTCCCGTCCATGCAGTAACTTCTAGTAAAGTAAAATTTAATTATCGTTCAATTTAGCCACGGACTTTAATGTGGAATCCTCCGGTGGAAGGCCGTGCAGTTAGTTTGCCAATAAACAGTTGCCTGGGGAGTGTTTTGAATGAACAGAGAACGCTCCCTCCCAAATCCTTTTTTTTAAACTAATAAATAAATTTTTCCTTTATAATATTACTAGTCGCGAAGCCCGCCTTCGGCGGGCTTTCCGCCTAGCCAGGGGGCTACGCCCCCTGGACCCCTTGCTCGCCTTCGGCGAGCAAGTTTATTCCCAATTTGGGACATTATATATGCAAGTGTTAAGATGTTAAGGAAGGATCTTATATTCAAGCGAGGCGAGGGTACCGATTGGGATCAGCACAAAAGGGTCTGTTTATGACTGTTTAAAGGGTCAGTCACCTGAGTCCTCTCTTCGTTTTTCACACAGATTAATGATATACAGATGGGAAGGCTAGCCGTTTTGCAGGAAACAGTGCGACACTAGCGCACTCCCAATATAGGCAATGCAAAAATTCAAAACAGAGTGAAGTTAGTCTGATTTCGAAGCTTGTTAAGTTAACATATCTCTGATATCTACACCCTTCAAACTAAAATCAGTAGACTTGTTTTGTTTTTTTTTTTTAGAAAACAAAATTCATCAATTTTTATTTATTTATTAATCTTTTAATTTTTTTTTTTTTTAATTTAGCTTTTTAGAACAAAGATGCCTAAAATAAGATTATGTATCCTATGTGGAAATCAAAACCAGGAAAATAGAACTCTTTTTAGTTTTCCTGCTAATGAAAGGTAAGTGAAATGTTTTTTTTTTTAACTTTTAATTTAACTTATTAATAAATATAAATATTATTTTTCAGAGGGAAGATGTGGGAAGATGCAATCAGGAAATTTATGCCTTTTCCTATTAATAAAATAGGCCTAACTCTTTGTAAAAACAAAATCCCATCTTTTCTTATGAAGTAATCTGTTTTTCATAAAGATTTTTTTTTTTATTTTTCTTTTATTCTAGACACAGGCCAGAATACTGCTTTTTTTTCCAAGCGGTGAAATTATACTAATATATATTGTATATATATATATATGATGTATATATATCTGGCAGGGGAAAATACTTAAAAGAATGTATTTGATCTATAAATGCATTTGTATTCTAATATAATATAGGAATTTTGCCTGCTTCTGTGTATATATTAAATATGTATTTTTTTTTTTTTTAACAAAGACATTTTAGGCATTAATCGTCAATTTTTTGATTAATTAAAAATACAAAGATATATAATAAAATATATATAATACCTTTATATTTATATATATATATATATATATATATATAATTGTGTGTGTATAATTTTTATTGTTTAAAGGGAAATTTAGCAGGAAAAGCTGTAAACACAGATTCTACCCCGGATTCTTCGGTAAATATATTGATTAATACAATAACTTTTCCTGGCAATAATAATTATTTTCAAATTTCTTTTTTTTTTTTTTTTTTTTTAGACTTTTCAGGCCTCTCCAAAATCAAGAAAAATAAGATACTTTTTTTTTTTAAAACAATGAAATAATCACAAGTAGAAAACGCATGGGTGGGACTTAATATTGTCCCTCACTGTACATGTTGATTTTAATGGACATACATTTCTATTTTTTTTTTTGTTTTGTTATTGTATTAAATTTGTATTGTGTTTGTTTGGCCCTTAGCCATTGAGAACTGGTGCCTCTAAGCGGGCCGTTAATAAATTTATTTATTTATTTATTTATTTTATTTTTTTTTTTAACAAAATACCTTATACTTCATTATTAATATATTTATGGAAAGAGTCCTTTTTATCAAAAGCAAGATATAATTTTATTTTCTTAAACATAAAAAAAAATAGATTTTATTTCAAAAATAAATAATAACCAGCTCATGGTTAATTAAAAATTTTAATTATTTAAATATAATTTCATAAACCTATTATTATCGATTTCACCTTCGATAATCGACAAATTTCAAATTTTGGAGGCAATTTGTTTCATGACGTCACGCGATGGCAGCGACATCCCAAACTAGGAAAATTAAACTGTTACCATGTTTCCATTGCAGGTATAGGAGCCTTCCCATCTGTATATCATTAATCTGTGGTTTTTCAACTGCTGCGTAGCCCCCACCCCCAGCCCATAGTCAGGTAGGAAGCTGGTTCTCAGAGCATAAAGGATGCTCTCTAATTTCCTAGCCAACTTGTTGATTTTGTGTTCCCATATTGAAGAAATTTGATTATAATTAATTTTCCAAAACATTTAAGAGATTCAAATTATTACTACGTTACTCCCAGAGCCATGTATTATAGGTGTACTTAATTTCAAATGGATTCATTGAAAATTGTGGATTTCTATAGAACATATACATACATATTTACATACATACATACATTTTTCCCATTTCATTTTTATATATATAGATAGATAGATTATTATTTTTTTTTTAAATCTGACAATTCAATGCCAAAACGAAATGACATGTCATTTTGTTGTTGTTATAGTTGTTTCAGATATTCTGTAATTACAGTGTTTAATTTCGTATGATTTACATGAGATGATGGGTGGGATTAAATTTTGTTTACAAGTGTTTTTTTTTTAAGGTGGGCTAACTGACTGGCCTCAAACAGACAGACAGACAGACAATCATAATTTAGACCGAACACACACACAACTAATATGTTTACCTATATAACAACAAGGATAAACGATTGTTTTTGTTCTATTTCGTGAATTGAAGAAGAGATATAATCCCCATTTGGGTATTTATCTGTCGTCCTTGGGGCGAAAAATTTAATTATTACTGAGCCTTGCACTTTAAATATGCATGCATAAATGCACTATAAAATGAACAAATATGCACAATGAAGGGAAAAATCTGGTGTGAGTGGTCGCGCAGCACACAACTTTCGATTACCGAAGGTGCTTGTCACACCAGATTTTTTATAATTTGACCTCAGCTCCCCATACAAACATGCATTTGCATCAACATACGGGCTCTAATTATTATATTAAGGTTGTTCGGACAGTACCCCGTAAGTCATAATAGAATCTAAATTTTTTTTTAATAAAATTAAAATTTGAATGCCAAAATTCCTTATTATAATATAGTCGTGACCTATAATAGTTTATAATTGTATTAATTTAATAATTTAATTACCAAAAATAATAAATGAATGACTTTTGACTTGAGCAGTTTTCACGTAATATAGATCTGGCAACATTGCATTCATCAGCTATCTATTTTAAATCTTAAAAGCCTTAAATTTTATTTTATTTAATATATTACAATGATTAATGCAAATCAGTTTAAACACAATGGACGATTTGCGAGAAAAAATATCGAAAAATGTAAAAAAAAAATGTAACTGACATCGAGAAAAGTGTATTATTTTATGCGACGTTGCTGGACTGGTCTGACTCTCATTTTTAAATATTTAAGAAATTATATATAATATTTAAGATATTATATATATCGCGTATATGAGCCGCGAAATTTATACAATTAAATATTTATTAATTCATATATCCGAAAAAATAAGGGTGTGCCGCGGGGTCGAACCACGGATCCTCCGATTGGTACTCAGAGTGCCCTAACCACTAGACCACAGCACGACATTCGGATATATGAAGTTCACTTATGAACTCACTTGGAAAGCAAATTTAGTCATCAGGAGAAATGGACCCATGAACGGTGCCACAAATTTATCCCTCGATAAATATTTAATTGTATAAATTTCGCGGCTCATATACGCGATATATATAATATCTTAAATATTATATATAATTTCTTATTTATTAATTAATTAAAATTGAGGTCTCCTCAATTATTCCATCTGGATTGCACCTGGTCGAGGGATAAATTTGTGGCACCGTTCATGGGTCCATTTCTCCTGATGACTAAATTTGCTTTCCAAGTGAGTTCATAAGTGAACTTCATATATCCGAATGTCGTGCTGTGGTCTAGTGGTTAGGGCACTCTGAGTACCAATCGGAGGATCCGTGGTTCGACTCCCGGCGGCACACCCTTATTTTTTCGGATATATGAATTAATAAATATTTAATTTTTAAATATTGGTGACTGTCATTTTGGAGAATTTTTTGACTTGCATGTTAAAATATCTTTAAAAGTCTTTTCGTCGATATTACCCATAGGCTACATGTTAAATTTCAATTTAAAAAAAATTAATTACACGATAAACCTGGGTCAGATCTGCTTCAAAATTTTATTTTAAACGTATGTGATAGTGATTAATAACATATTAAATACTTTCTCTCCTATATATTTCATATATAGGGTACGAGAAAGTAAAAATTAGTTTTTAATCTAACAAAGTGCTTTGATGTCCGAACAACCTTAAATTCTTGAAAAATGGAAAATCAAATTCACCTACACTCTCTCCCAAACTTTGTAACAGTAGATAGGTTATATATTTTGTTTCCTCACTATCTATTCTATTAATATCACATTGTATACATTGATTTTTATATATAAAGTGAGAGTGTGAGTGAGAGAGAAAAGAAAACAAGTCAAAAAAAAAAAAAAAAAGAACGAAGAAGAAGAAGGAGGTTTGTTATATCAATTTTATTTAACTGATGTAATAATAGAACTCTCTTGTTAATTTAGATGATGGATAAAAAGATAGATGTTTATTTAAATTGGCCTTGAGGGTGGAAATTCTAATAGCAACTTTTATATTTAACTAGCTGAATAGCCCGCCTTCTAAGAATTTAACCAAAACACTCTCGGGGGAGACAAAGTGACGTCATTTGGTATCCAAATGGCTTAAATAAAATCATCGGACTGCCTCGAACCTTAGTATACAAGGCAGGCGCGCTACCAACTACGCCAAGCCCGAGGGCGGCATATATTTAGTTTTCGCCTATATATTAGAATTCAAGATGTAAAATTTATAAATATGGGAGAATATTTATATTTTGTTACCATGGCAACCATTTCGCCTATCTCTCCTATGAAGTACAAGAGTAAAGTGGTCTTCAGAAGATTTCAACGGCAAAGTGAGAATATACATTTTAAAGAGCATCTAAAAAATAATTGATTTTTGAATTTTAAACAAAATCGTTTGAGCGAATTTTGAGAAAATCGAGAAAAAACTGAAAAAATACATTAGTAAAGTACAAATACTTTTTGGCCGATTTTGTTTAAAAGCTTATTTTCTTGCTCCAGGTAGGTGCCTAACTTGAATATAAAATTTCAGCCTCATAGCTCAATTCCTTCATGCTTAAAATTGAACACACACACACACACACACACAGGACACACACAGACAGACCATGTCGCGAAAACCACTTTTTTTGGATTAAGGGGACCTCAAAACGTATATATCCATCAAAATCTCGACATCGAATTTTTGACATGAATCCAATACTTTCTATATCTATCAGGGGCGTATATAGAAATTTTTTCGGGGTGGGCCTGAACTCAAAAAATTTTTTTTTTTTTTGCGGAACCAGTTTTCCGCCCTGCGGAATTTTTTTTCCCGTTCGTGAAAATCATTTTACCTTTTTTTTAGACACGAAAATTTTGCCGCCTTATATTAACATATACAGTACATATAGGTAAGAGAAAGTAAAAATTGATGAATATTATAAAACTAAAACTTTAAAACTTTAAAAAACTTTTTGACTTTTAATTGAACCTCCTGTTCCGAATCCTATTGGAAATTGTAAATAATGTTCCTGAGCTTCATCAAATTGATGAATATTTGTTTGAGTGTCACTACTAACTAAGGATCTTTTTGAGGTTAATAGGCCTAATAGGCCGACGAGGTTAGATAATCCGCCTTTTAAAAAGATGAAAACTGTATGTATGTATCCTAAATTGGGAAAAAAACTTGCCCTTCGAAAGCGAGCATTGCAGCTGGTTATTTATAATACGAGGTCTTTTGCTGCACATCGGAAGAGTTCGGATTTTCCTCCCGTAGAGTAAGAGGTCTATAGCAGCGTTGCCGAGGACCTCTTCATGACAGAAAAAATTTAAGATACACTTTATTGAAACAGAAAAAAAAAAAAATAAAAATAAATCAGAGCGCCAAACATTTTTCCCTTTGGTGCTGATGCTAAGAATTATAAAATGTCACCACTAAATAAGAGAAGTTGTGTGATGTGTTAAGTGCCAAACCAGATTTTTTTATAACACCAGTTTTTTTTTTTTTGCTTTTTTTTGAGAATTAATTAAATCGTTAAAATTCCTTAAAAAGTCTTATCATTTATTTATTTATTTTTTTATTTTTTTTTTTAATGATAAACCGAAAGAGGCAAACCCTTTTAACTTGCCCTTTCCTCTTGATCAATTTTAGATCCCGTGGGAGAGTCCCATCTCTCTTTTCTAATTTGTCACACATTATATGATAAAAGAGGCGGTCTTTTCAAAAACGACTCATAGATAGCGAAATTATTAGGGACAGTATTCATATTTTTTGTATTTTACGCAAAATGGTCCGTCTGTGAATAAAATATCTCAAGAACGAAAAGAGCTAGAAGATTAAAATTATATATCTAAGTTAGGCACTTCCCTAGAGCGACAAAATAAGCTTTTGAACAAAATCGACCAAAGAGTACTAATACTTTACTGATGCACTTTTTCAGTTTTTTTCGATTTTCTCAAAATTCGCTCCAACGATTTTGATTAAAATTCAAAAATCAATTATTTTTTAGATGCTCTTTAAAATGTATATTCTCATTTTGTTCCCCAAAATTCTTTGAAGCACACTTTACTCTTATATTTCATAGATAAAGACAGAAAAAAATCTGGTGTGACAAGTAAAGAACACAACTTCCAATTTTCAAAGATAAGAGAAAGTTGTGTGCTGTGCGACCATTCACACCAGATTTTTTCTTAAATGACATCAAAAAAACGTGTGTAATTTATGGATAATTATAGGCAGAAGCAGTCAATAAAAAATACTTTGTATGCTGGTTCTAATCTCGGAGACGTTTCGGTTCTTTTAATATAAGATTTTATATAAGATTTTATATAATATCTAATCTAAGGACTGAGGATGGCTCTTATATTAAAAGAACCGAAACGTCTCCGAGATTAGAACCATCATACAGAGTCTTTTTTATTGACTGCTCCTGCCTATAATTATCCATTTACATTACAGTCACCAGTGTGTAATTTATATTTAAAAATTCCATGGTTCAAAATGGTAATTATATCAAATATTTATTTAAAAAAAGAGAAAAAAATCGCTTAAAAAAACTTTTTTGTTTTTGTTTTCCTTAAAAACATTCAAAACTACATGTGTCCAAATTTCTTTATTAAAAAAAATAATGTATTTATAAACTTATTGATTAATAAAGAAGAGAAAATAAGCTAAAAATTTATTTTATTTAAAACAAAAAATTTTTTTTTTTTTTTTTTTTTATAAAAAAACATTCACACTTTTCTCATTCGCACTCACACTCACACACACATTCACACAGTCTTTCGGCAACTCAGGCCATTTAAGACTTTAGACGATAAGTTGTAATTAATGTATATATATTGAGGGTTCAGGATTTCTATTTAAGCATCTGGTATCCAAATGGCTTAAATAAAATCATCGGACTGTGGGTCCGAACCGGAGTGGATTGAGGAGGCACTACCTACTATCCAACGGGCAAAACAAAAAATTCGCTTGAAAAAAATTTTTTTTTTTTGTTTACTTTTGTTAAAGAACATTAAAAATCATGTGTGCAAATTTTCAGGGGGTTCAGGAGCGACGTCTAAACGTACTTAAAAAAAACTAGACTATTATAAGGAATGTTTAATGGGTTTTTTTTAAATGAATTAAATTCATAAGAGATTATTGGGACATCGAGCTATAATTTGTTTAATGACTTATTAAAAAATTATCGTAATTAATTTTTTTGTTATCAAGCAAATACAAAAAAAAAAAACAATCTGTCCCAATAATCTTTAATTTTTTTTAAATTTAAAAATGAATTTATTGTTATTATTAATCACATATTAATTAAGAAATTTTTAAAATAAGCTTAGATGATTTATTTAAAAACCAACTGTCAAATTAGTTCAGCATTCTTGCAATAGATGGCAGGCTAGTCTAACAGCCGATCCCCTTTTGGCCTATATCTGGCCTATATTTATATATTTTTATGCTTTTATAAAAGATACATAATATATAATAACATTTACAAAGTATTTATTGTTAAAAGATCAATGAAAATCAACCAAATGCATTAAATATTATTAGCTACCTTTCTGACATCTCTTGGCAAATTTCGGAATTACTTCATTTTTTGGGCGTACTTTTGTTATGATTCTAAAATATCAGCGGAAACTAAATAAATGTCGACACAAAAAATCTGGTGTGACAAGCACAGAACACTCCCGCTTGCTACCCGTAACAATGTCATTTCCGTTGCTATGTAACAAAGATTTATATAAGATTAGAAACGAGAGATGGATCAAAGCACTTTCACACGCTGTCGATTGGTGATGACACAATTATAGGTACTTAGACAGGGGCCTAGTGCTTTTAATTGAGACCAAGGCACACACACACACACACACACTCAAGCACCCCAAAAACCCCTTCTACTTAATTTCATTTTAGGATCACTTAAGAAGTAAAAGGGGGCGTGTAAACCAACTCAGGGCGCTTGCTACTAAAAGGGAATTCATAGCAAGAAAAAAAAAAATATCTAGAAAAAGAATCTATTATCAAATTATATCGAACTGTTACCAGTGAATTGTCTCAAGTGGCATTTTTGGTCACTCAGTCAATAGAATAGAAATTGAAATTAATAAGCTAAATGAAAAGTAAAAAATCTGGTGTGACTGGCGCACAGCACACAACTTTCTCTTATTCTTCGATAAATGTAGCACGGTCACACCAGATTTTTTGTGTCGAGATATATTTAGTTTCCCATAGCACCTTAGTTTCAAACTTGCATTTTAAATGTTGACTGCTTCAAATAAACTATGGTTATTTTTCAAAATTTTAATCTCATATTTGGACATTTTATACACAATATAGAATCGTAAATAAATATCAAAATTTCATAAAGAATTGGAAAAAAAAATTTTAAATGTGTAAAAAGTTCCAAAGGGGACCCCCTTTTGAATCGAAATTAACATACAAATCCCTATAGGAAATTAACATTGGCCCAATGCGAGGATAAGGTGGAAAGTGAATTTAAAACGAGTAGAAAGACAGAGACGATAATGAGTGCAAGTGAGAGAGAGATAGTCACTTAAAGGAGCTGGTGTCTGTCCATCTATATGAATTTTATTCTAATAAAAAGAAAAAGATTTAAATTCGGTACCATGGCAACCATTTCTCCTATCTTTTCTATGGAGTACAAGAGTAAAGTGGTCTTCAGAAGATTTCAACGGTAAAATGAGAATATACATTTTAAAGAGCATCTAAAAAATAGTTGATTTATGAACTTAAAAAAAATTGGAGCGAATTTTGGGAAAATCGAAAAAAACTAAAAAAGTAGGCCTACATCAGTAAAGTACTAGTACTTTTTCGCCGATTTTGTTTAAAAGCTTATTTCACGTGTTCGGAGGGAGTATCTAACTTAAACATAAAATTTCAACGTCCTAGCTCATTTCTTTCATGGTTAAAAATGTACACATACACAGACAGACAGACACATACACAGACCATGTCACGAAAACCACTTTTTTGGATTCAGGAGACCTCAAAACGTGAAGATCCATCGAAATCTCGACATCGAATTTTTGACATGAATCCAATACTATGTCTCTATATATGGACCGTTTATTTTGAAAGTGGTGTAAGTCCATTTTCTATAGTTTCGAGAAAATGAAAGGTTAACATATCTGTTTATTAAAAAATCTATTTACCGACCAATTTTAAATAGTACAAAACATTTTTTTAAGAAATTTACCAGCTAGTTATACATAGAAAATTTACATTAATTTAAGCATAAATTATGTGATATCTCATTTAAAAAAAAAAAAAAAAATGGACTTACACCACTTTCAAAATAAACGATGCATATATTTAATAAACATATATAGAGCTAAGTGAAAGTAAAACTAAAAAAGTTACAGCCTTTCAAAGTTATAGATATAAAAAACGGGAGGGATTTTTAGCACAATGAAAAACTACTTAAAGTTACTAAATCGATTATTTTGTAATATTTATCGGATTCTCATCGCTGAAATTGCCGAATTAACCTGTATAGGAAATATCGTATTCAATCGAAACCAACAAAATCGATGTTTTTGGCCTAATTCGACTCATACCGACAATTTTACTTCGCCGAGAATATATTGAAACATATCAGCTAGTGTTTTTGATTGATCTTATTTACTAATACCCGGACTATTATACAGTCCAATGAATTCAAATGAAATTTTATTTTATTTATGGTCAATTTGAGTAATAGAATTTACCTACACAAAAAAAAAGACACATAAATAACCTTGAATATTAAATGAGAGGAAACTTCAAGCAAATATATTAATATTAATGTCAAAATAATTCATAAATTAATACATACGAAAACTTTATAGATTAGACACAGAAAAAAAAATAAATAGATAGCTATAATTATATGAGAGGAATGTTAACATGAGAGATTAACACTTGTTAAAAAAAAAAATTATTATTTTTTTTATACGGACATGATTTGATTCTCTTACGTCAAAACGTCCTCAGAGGCCACCGGCAATTTTTTGTTTTTTTTTTATTCGGGTTTACAATATGTATATAAGCAACTGTGCAGTTGGCGCCACAACTGCCTGATCTGCTCGAGAGTGGAGCCTTCAGCTTAGTCAACCAAACTAATATTTTTAAAAGAAATAAATCATCTTTGAACTTTCTCTTACAGTTAGATGTGTGATGTGTGTGTGTCTGGATGCAATTTAAAGCATGAAGGAATTGAGCTAGGAGGTTTAAATTTTATATTTAAGTTAGGCACCCCCATGGGACGTGACACGAAGCTTTTGAACAAAATCGGCCAAAGAGTACTAATACTTTACTGATGCACTTTTTCATTTTTTTTTTTTTTGATTTTCTCAAAATTCGCTCCAACGATTTTTGATTTAAATTCAAAAATCAATTATTTTTTAGATGCTCTTTCAAATGTATCTTCTCATTTTGCTCTCAAAATTGTTTGAAGACATTTTACTATTGTACTTCATAGGAAAGATAGTTTCCATGGTAACGAAATATTAATATTATCCCATAATTATAAATTTTACATCTTGAATTCTAATATATCGGCGGAAACTAAGTATATCTCGACACGAAAAAATCTGGTGTGACAAGCACAGAACACAAGTTTCGATTACGGAAGGAAAGAGAAAGTTGGGTACTGTGCGACCAGTCACACCAGATTTTTTTATGCAACTGAAGAGGAAAAGGTACTTATAAGCGTTTTGGTAAGCTCCACTTTCGAGCATATCAGTCACTTGTGACGCCCACAGTACTAGAGAAGAATTTTTTTTTTCCTTTCTCGTATACGAAGTAGAGAAAGTATTGTAAAAATTTGACCTTCAAATTTAGATAATACTCTACGTTTGAGATCTGAGCCCGAAAAAAAGGTCATTATTGGAATTTTAGTCTGCCTGTGTGGTTTAATATCAGCCAGAGTGTTTTGATTATTGCTCTTGATCTTTGTCAAATGCACTGAATCGGTATGTGAACACCAAGATTTCCAAAAAAAGCCGGAGATTTCGAATTAAAAAAGCTGGTGAAATTTTCTATACAAAATTCATATCATTTTACCTATTTTTACTTTCTCTTACCTATGTATATGTGTAATATATATATAGAGAGAAAGTATTGGAATCATGTCAAAAAGTCGATGTCGAGATTTTGGTAGGATCTTCCGTTTTGAAAGTCCCCCTGAATCCGAAAAAGTGGTTTTCGCGACATGGTCTGTCTGTGGGTGGGTGGGTGGGTGGGTGGGTGGGTGGGTGTGTGTGTCAAATTTTAAGCATGAAGGAATTGAGCTATGAGGCTGAAATTTTATATTTAAGTTAAACACCCCGGGACCGAAAAAATAAGCTTTTAATCAAAATCGGCCAAAGAGTACTAGTACTTTACTGATGTACTTTTTCAGTTTTTTTCGATTTTCTCAAAATTCGCTCTAACGATTTGATTAAAATTCAAAAATCAATTATTTTTTAGATGCTCTTTCAAATGTATATTCTCGTTTTGCCCACAAAATTGTTTGAAGCACACTTTACTCTTGTGCTTCATAGGAAAGATAGGAGAAATGGTTGCCATGGTAACAAAATATAAATATTTTCCCATACTTCCAAATTTTACATCTGAATTCAAATATTCCCTACTGCCGGGGACTAAATACATGTCGACACAAAAAATCTGGTGTGACAAGCACAGTGCACAACTTTCGATTACCGAAGGTAAGAGAAGCCGTGTTCTGTCGCGCCAGTTCACGCAGATTTTTTTTTTTACTCGATTATTTACTCTCCTTCCTTTTCCATTTTTTACTTTCTCTTACCTATGTATATATGTAATATATATACAGAGAGAAAGTATTGGATTCATGTCAAAAATTCGATGTCGAGATTTTGATGGATCTTCACGTTTTGAGGTCCCCTGAATCCAAAAAGTGGTTTTCGCGACATGGTCTGTCTGTGTGGGGGGGTGTGTGAACAAAATATCTCAAGAACGAAAAGAGCTAGGAGGTTGAAATTTTATATTTAAGTTAGGCACCCCCATGGGACGTGACACGAAGCTTTTGAACAAAATCGACCAAAGAGTACTAGTACTTTACTGATGCACTTTTTCAGTTTTTTTCGATTTTCTCAAAATTTGCTCTAACGATTTTTTTTTAAATTCATATATCAACTATTTTTTAGTTGCTCTTTAAAATGTATATTCTCATTTTGTGATTGAAATCTTCTGAAGACCACTTTACTCTTGTACTCCATAGAAAAGATAGGAGAAATGGTTACCATGGGAACAAAATATAAATATTTTCACTTATAAATTCTTACATCTTGAAAATTGAATGTACCGTACTGTCGGAAACTAAATATATCTCGACACAAAAAATCTGGTGCGACAAGCACAGAACACAACTTTCGATTACCGAAGGTAAGAGAAAGTTGTGTGCTGTGCGCCAGTCACACCAGATTTTTTTTTATACATATGCGAATTTCATGTTAGCTTCTTTTTTTAGTTTTCGAAGCTTCATGTCACGTCACAGAGGGGTGTCTAACTTAAATATAAAATTTCAACCTCCTAGTTCAATTCCTTCATGCTTTAAATTGAACACACACAGACAGACCATGTCGCGAAAACCACTTTTTGGATTCAGGGAACCTCAAAATGTATATCAATCAAAATCTCGACATCGAATTTTTGACATAAATCCAATACTTTCTCTCTATATTTATTATTTATTAATGTATAAAGCCAAAAGCCATTACATGAGTGAGTTGTGTAATGTTCAGAATACAAAAGTGCATACATCTTAGAATATATATTTTATTGCAATACAATTTTTTTTTTTTTTTATTTACAATTTACTTATATGATTAAATATTTTAATGTAAAAAAGTCCTTCTCCATCTTTCATTCATTCAATACGAATGCTCTCAATTGCAGAGGCTCTCAATGCTCTCAATTGCAGGAACTTCACAGTCAGAAGAGCCTCCTGTTTCTTCATTGGGTTCAGCCCCTCATGGAGGGATTTTTTACCCCCAGGCAGAAATCCTCTGTAGCCGGAATATACAGGGCATCGAAAAATAATGTGTTCTAAATCCTCCCATCTCTCGTCGGTTGCAGAGGGTTACTTTCTCTCTATATATTAACATATATAGAGGTAAGAGAAAGTAATATACCATTTATAGTAGGATATATAAAAGGCAAAGTAGCTATTTTTCTTTCTTTATTATAGAACCCACAACGACATTTCGGTCGACTCTGCTACCATCTTTTCATGGCTAGGATTAGGGATGAAACGACACCACTGAGGTATCGATACTTTTACTCGATACAAGTATCGGTCTCAAAGTATCGAGTACCTACTCGGTATCGATTGAAAAGTATAGATACTTATTCGTATCGGTCAATTTTTTCGTACAATTAAAGATATGCAAAAACAGCAATAAGTACTGATATTATATTTATTGATATAAAAAAAAGATTCGCACCGACTTTGCAGCCAGGAGAAAAAAATATTTTATTTAATTTCTATTTGCCGACGTTTCGGTTGCCAAACACGACCTTCATCATCGGAAACCTCCGAGTAGCAAGTAGGGGAGAGGGCGGGACATTGGGACACGAGGCACATTGGGACATTCAAATTTTAGCGCTACTAAATGTAAAGTTAGATTGTACTCTTTGACCATTAGTGTGCATTAAGTGCCCATTTTATTATAGAAAAATTTTAACAGCGTCAAGCTACGCCATAGCTAGTTACACGTTGCTACATCATAGTTGACCGGCGTTGTAAAAAAATCGGAAATCGTTTGAGGTCGATTATTTTCCATATGAACGTTTGAATTAAGACAGTTGAAATATTAGAGATAAGTGTACTTGTTTATTCTTACTATTTCGGTACATGCAGATGTAATTATTTATTTTAGCTATTTGTATAGCCTCATTTTGTTTATAAACATGATTGAGGTAGATTGGGACATCTAGAGAGAGGCACATGTGGACACTAATAAATAAGAAATTATATATAATATTCAAGATATTATATTGTGGACAGGGCCGCAGACAGACTTGACGGGCCCCTGGGCTACTTACTAATATAGCCCCTCTCCCCCCCCCCCCAAAAAAAAAAATTATTTTTTGTATTTATGTATTTTTTTTTTCTCTTTTTTTAAGTGAATCGTTTATTTCAGAAACCACCTAAGCGACAAAATTTCAAATCATGTGTTTTTGGTGCTACTGAACAATTACTACAACAGCTAAGAGTGAACAGATAAAACTGCGTTGGCTGTTTTTATATATCTACCAGTGGCGTATTCAGGGGGGCAGGGGAGGCCGCCCCCCAAAGCCTTCTCTAAAACAAAAAAATACCTACTGTTTTCCCTAATGATTTTTTTTTTTAATAATTATTTTATTTACTCATAAATTCTAAAATCTAACAAAAAAAACTTATAAATAATTGAAAAAATCTGGTGTGACTGGCGCACAGCACACAACTTTCTCTTACCTTCGGTAATCGAAAGTTGTGTTCTGTGCTTGTCACACCAGATTTTTCGTGTCGAAATATATTTAGTTCCCGACAGTACGGTACATTTGAATTCAGATGTAAAATTTATAAGTATGGGAAAATATTTATATTTTGTTACCATGGCAACCATTTCTCCTATCTTTTCTATGGAGTACAAGAGTAAAGTGGTCTTCAGAAGATTTCAATCGCAAAATGAGAATATACATTTTAAAGAGCATCTAAAAAATAATTGATTTTTGAATTTTAAAAAAATCGTTGGAGCAAATTTTGAGAAAATCGAAAAAAACTGAAAAAGTGACATCAGTAAAGTACTAGTACTCTTTGGTCGATTTTGATTAAAAGCTTATTTTTCCGGTCCCGGGGGGTGTTTAACTTAAATATAAAATTTCAACCTCATAGCTCAATTCCTTCATGCTTAAAATTGAACACACACCCACCCACACCCACCCACACCCACCCACCCACACACCCACCCACCCACCCACAGACAGACCATGTCGCGAAAACCACTTTTTTGGATTCAGGGGACCTCAAAACGTGAAGATCCATCAAAATCTCAACATCGAATTTTTGACATGAAACCAATACTTTCTCTCTATATATATATTACATATATACATAGGTAAGAGAAAGTAAAAATCTCTAATATTTACGAATTTTGTATTAAAATTATTTTTTATTTCAAGAAATTTTTTTTTTTTATTTGTTTCTTATTTATAATTAGAGACCGGACAAAAAAGCATAAAAAAATGGAAAAAAGTGCTTAAAAAAGCATAAAAAACTTGAATAAAAAGTTGTTAAATAAGCATATAAGTTGAAAAAAAGAATCTAATAAGCAATTTTTACTCATACCAATGGCGTATACAATTTTTTTTTTAAAGAAACTAAATTTATTCCGCCCCGCCCTGCGAAAATTTTTTTTTTTTGCGGAACCAAATTTTTCACCCTGCGGAAAAAAATTTTTTTACAGGGATATATTTTTTCACACTGCGGGGTTTTTGGAAAATTGTGGGGGGGGCGCCCCCCTTATATACGTCCTTGGTGTATGCGTGTGTGAATGGGAAAAAAGTTTTTTAATAAAAAAAAAAAAAAAAAAATTATAAATATTCGTAAAATAAGTTCAAATAAGCACGAAAGGGAAAAAAAGCATGAAAACTCAAAAAAAAGCATTAAAAATGCAATCTCAATGCACTTAGTATTTCCTAATTCGTATAGAAATTAAATATCTAATGGTTGCTTATAAAATTCAGCAATAAGCATTTTGCTTAAAATCCGGTCTCTATTTATAATTATTATATTACCTAAAAAAAATTTCTCCACTTTAAGTTTATTGGAGAATGGGGGGGGGGGGGTTCATAAAACTTTTGGGCCCCCCTCCCCCCAAGCAGAAATCCTGGCTACGCTACTGATATCTAGGGTAACAAAATTGTTTAAAATAATAAAACTGCATTATTATTTACACTTTAGATTAAAATTAGACATACAATGAAAATGAAAAGGGGGCGATAGGTGTTAGTCAGCCTCCAGAAAGGGGCGATGGGCCAAAAAAGGTTGGGAACCACTGTGTTAGATTGTGCCACCTTTATTCACCAAATTATTTTTTTAGAACAAAACAAATTGTTTTTGTCCACATCTGCCTCTTCACTGTCCAAATCTACCTCACCCAAGAGGCACATTGGGACAATTTGGATTTTTTGGAAAATTGCAAAAATCTAATTCATCTATCGGTGAATAAGCGCTAAGCCTATGGCAATAGATAGTGCATTTATCAGTGTCAACAACATAACATTAAATGCTCAATAATATTGAAAGCCAAACTATACACAGCTAATTTTATTTGTAGTGTCCCAATGTCCCGCCCTCTCCCCTATATGATAATATTTTTGTATATATCAAAGTAAAAAGAAATTGTATTAATATATAATTGCAATGAATATTAAAATACCTAAGATCGTGTATAATTGACAATATTTGCCCTGAAGATCGAGATTGGAGACCGAAACGTCTGCAAATAGAAATTATATAAAAGATTTTTTATTTAATCTCCTGCGAATCTTGATTAAATCTCCACAGCCATACAACGACAAGTTCATGAGAAAAAAAAAAAAAAAATTATGATTAAGAAAAAGATTCAGTTTTAGAGGTACTACCCAAAAATAATAATTTTTCATGATGTTTCCCTGTTTAATCATCGCGTACGTGGACCGAGTATATATACGAGTATTTTTGACCGATACTTACTCGGTACTCGATTCCAAAGTATCGATTTCAAAAGTACTTTGTATCGAAAGAAAAGTATCGAGTAAGTACTTGTATTTATTTACTCGTATCGTTTCATCCCTAGCTAGGATTCGTCTCCTGGGCGGGGAGTAGTGTCACTAAAACGTTTCTCAATCCAAACACAAACTCATTCAAATATTTTGCTGAAGTGAATGGCTACTCAACAAAAAGAAAAAAAGATTTTTTAAAACTAAAGTAGAATAAATAAAAAATAAGCACTTTTTAGGTTTGTTTTGTTTGACTGTCAACGCCCCCCCCCCCCCTCTCTCCCCCTCCCCCCTCTTCCTTCTACAGATTGAGTTGCTTCTTGTCCGGAGGTCGTTTCGTTCGTTTCTTGAATTTTTAATAATAATCTTTGAATAATGGAAAAGTAAAATAGAGCTGTTCCATTTTCTCTTGTTTATTTATGAGTGAAAGAAGAGAAGAGGAAAAAAACAAAAAACTTGTATTTTAAATAAAATTTAATAAATATTTATATTTTTTTTTTTTTTTTTTTTAATAAGATTTATAGAAAAAACCTCTCTAGACTAAAAGGTCCAGTTTGCAATTCAATTCTTTTTATCGATTTTTTAATCATAAATTGATTTTTTTTTTTATCTAATAAATAATGGTTCAATTTTTTTTTTTTAACCAGGTGAATAATTTAATTTGAAATTCAGATAAAATTCTAAGGTCTTGTAGTTTGTGGTTGTTGGAGGGTGTGTGGTTTTTTTTAGACGAGATATATTTTTACTAGCAGCAAAATCGGACTTAGGAGGAAATTTATTACAATTTTGAATTTTTTGAAAATATTTCAAATTTGTAGCCCTAAAGGCTCCTTATATAGATTGTGTATTCTAAAATTGCTGTTTTTTCTGATTAAAATGATACGTCACACTTATATTTACATTTTTGTTGTTTACAAATGTTTTCCTGATTGAAATAGAGAGTGTCGTCAATCGCCATTTTTTATATAGGGCCTACAACAATAAATAAAGTAATTATTGTAATGAATTTTTTTCATTGTTGTCTCAGGTAATATATTTAATTTAAATCTTGTTTTAATTAATTAATAATTATGAGATTTAATATTTATTAATAATTAAAATTATTAAAGATTTTAATTTCAATTAAATCTCTCAAATAAAATATATTAAAAATTGGTATATAATTATATCCTTACATTTTGATTTTTTTATTGTTATTGTTATTGTTTGCTCTTTTTGGATTTAAATCTGTAAGAGAGTGTTTATTCCAAATAAATAAATAAATAAATAATTAAAATTTCTTAATTTTTTGATCAGCATCGGAACATGTAGATATCTAGGTTATTTTCATAAACGAATGAGTTGTTTGTATTAAAAAAAGGTGCAGAATAGAAAATATGTCTCTGCTTAATTCCCTTTTTATGACGTCATTTATTTGTGACCACAATCAACATGATTATAATAAATAATTCGTATCCTGGGTTTTGTGGTCTCTGATTGGTTCCAATTGATCCATCCATGTCGATTGCTAATTTCAATTAAAACAAATAACGTGCATATACTTTAATCCTAGCAAACGAACAAACCAGCTGCTGCTGCTGTTTTTTTCCAATTTATATTTAATTAATTTTTCCCGTTTTATCCAGTATAACAAAAAAACAACAGATTTTTTTTTTGGTTATAAAAAAAAAAAAAAAAAATTGAAGATTTGCATTGCATCCAAAACAGAGCGAATTTGTTAATATCTCTGGAAAACTTATCGGATAGGGATGGAGTTGAAAACGCTATAGCTGAGTGGAAGTCGGTTGCTTCACTTCTAATTAACTAGCTAACCCTCTGATAAGACTTTCGAGTCTTTTCCCATTAAGTTAAGCTAATAATATGATTAAATTAGAGCCCAGTTCGTAGTAAGTTAGCTAAGACTACACTGTTAAAAATTTTCAAGAAAACTTCATATACAAGTATAGGAAGTCTGATACATTAACTGTTTATGAATATTCATATCGGGTATATGAGAAAGTTCAATTTGTTGCCAACCTAACAAATTTCTTGTATATTTTAAAATTAATTATTTTGGTAAAAATTGTTAATTTTAATTTTAATTTCTATAGCTATTTAGTTAGATTACTTTATAAAAATTATTTAATGATTTTAATATACTTCATAAATATTTAAATAGTTTAGAGCGCGAATTTCAAACCAGAATTTAATAAATTTAGATTTGTGAAATAAATTTTAAAAGAATAATTTCAAGTTTCCTTAAAATAATTATAAAATAATATTAATAAAAATTCCTTGAGGTAGTCGAGTTATTTGAGAACGTTTAGACCAGTGATTCTCAACTTGTCGCGGTACACTTTTAACGATTTCAAAATTTGGCGGCACACGAAGAAAAAGATAAGTTTAAAAGTTGGTAATTTGTTCATAAACTTTTATATTAATTTTATTTCACATCCTGGGTATATTAAAATTAAACTCACCAAAGTATATGAAAAAAGATTGAAAATTCATATTTTTTTTTACAGTGTAGGGTTGCTACCCGTACTTGTACGTTATTTCGGGTAATTATACTCTATACTTGACGAAAACAATAAAGTACACTTTATTTCGCATGATTTGATTTATCTGGGATTCAAAAAAGTTTGGTCGTAAGCATTTTAGCGTAAAACGGAATTTTCTACTGGCAGCAAGTATTTAATAAGACTGATGATACTTGTATAAAGTAATTTCATTTTTAATGTCTCTTGGCATTCACAGAGAGAATTTTTCGCAAATGGCGAGGCGGAAGAATCAGAGCGTCTCTGAACCTTTGAAAAAATGAATTACTTATTTAATTTAACTGTAAAGATGCTGTGCAATTGTTTAGCAATGAGAATAATTTGATAAAACTTGCGAAAAGCAATAAAAAATATGTTTTTAAAGAAAAATTAATGATACTTTATTTTGACACTGTGTACTTTTTTTCTACCTTTAATCACCAATGTACTTTAATTGCAGAAAAAAAACAGGTGGCAGCCCTAGTTTATGACCCAAAGTTCGGTATAAGGCTTAACCAAGGGGCGAAATTAGAAACACAAGTCTTGTTTATTTATTTTTTTGGAAATTTTTAAAATTTTGCTAAAAAATCATTTAATTTTAATTTTTATAAATGATTTTATTAAATTGCTAACTTCACAAAACTTTCCTTATACCTCAGATAACTAATTATATGTTAACCCATTTTTTTAACTCGAAGATAAAGCGAGTTCTTGTTTACTATTTGGCGGATAAGTTTGCTACTTGACTAGTCTTGAGAACGTTCTAAGAACAACTTCAATGCCTATTGTTATAATTGAGTAGTAAGCTCACCGTAGATGGAGACCTCGGCATCTTTGACCAGACAACAAAGAGTGATGAATAGGAGTAGGACTACGGCCCTCCGGGGCGACATGGCGCCGCCCTTCCCTTCGCCCTAGAAAATAACAAAACAAAAACAGACATGTTAAAATCACATAACACTTGTTTCATTTGAACTATGCGTCTATCACAGGTTACATAATTCGATTGTGTGTGTGTACTATGGATAGAAAGTGGATGAAACAAATAGCTGGTTCGTTCATTTAAAAAACCTTCACACCTAGTGTTTTTGGGCTGCGCCCCCTGGACCCCCTTGCTCTCGCCTCCGGCGGACAAGTTTATCGCCAATTTGAAATATTTCTTGTTGCAATGCAAGTGTTAAGATGTTAAGGGAGTTGAAATGAGGGTACGAACTGGCCACAGGACAAAAGGGTCTATTTGACTATGACTGTTTAAAGAGTCAGTCAATTGAATGCTCTTCTATACCGAATGTCGCGGGTTCGGACCCCAGGCAGTCCGATGATTTTATTTAAGCCATTTAGATATCAAATTACTTATATAAAAATGCCGGAACCCCCAATAGATATTATAAATAATACCGGTATCGTCAAAGTCTTAAATGGCCTAAGGTGCCGAAAAGACTGTGTGAATGTGTGTCTGAGTGTGAATGAGAAAAAAGTGTGAGTGTTAAAAAATTTGAGAGGATCAAATAAAAGTTTCACTTTTAAAATAAATAAATAAATAAATAAAAAATATGAATACTCCGATCTCGAAATTCTCAAAAGGGAAGGCGTAAAAAATTACAGAAAATTCAGAATTTGCCCATTGGAAAGCATTGAGTTTTGTCTTGCCTTTTTTTTTTTAGGTATCCAAATGGCTTAAATAATATCATCGGACTGCCTGGGGATCCGAATTCTCGACCCTTGGTATTCAAGGCAGGCGCGCCACCAACTACGCCAAGCCCGAGGGCTTGCTTGTCTTGCCTTATCAAAAATTAAAGTCAAATGCAATTAAAATTAATTGAAATAATTATTTAAATCACTCAAATGAAAAATAATAAAAATTGTTATTTAATTATTATTATTTTTTTTTTTTTTTTTTTTTTTTTTAAAGAGATTGGGGACAGGACTCGGATTGGATCAGGACAGACAGACGGACACTTTGCCTTTATGTATGTATAGATAGATTTTCTTTAATAAAAGATAGTGGTATTTTTAATATGATTAATAATACAACAAGAGGATGCAGCCAATAATAAAAAGCATCTGTTTTTATTAACACTCTTTATTTCGGAACGTTTCGGCTATGATTAACAAAGCCATCTTCAGCCCTCCAAGCTAGAAATATATACATACATTCATTAAATAATTGTTTTGTTAATAAATGGTCATAATAATAGAATTGTATACTCACAGTATATTATATTATCAACATACAAAACAGATGTAGTCAAATTAGTTATAATACAGTACATGTGTATTTGGTCGTATGTATATTTAAATTATCATTACCCACAAGCAGGGGCGTATATAGAAATTTTTTTCGGGGGGGGGGGGGGGGCCGAACTCAAAAATTTTTCTGCGGAAAATTTTTTTTAAGAAACTATATTTTTTTTCACACGAAATTTTTTGCGGAACATTTTTTCTATTGCGGAAACAAAGTTGTCCATCCTGCGGAAAAATTTGTTGCGCTGATGTCTGTATATCCCTATATATGTATATGTGTTTGGAAAATTTCGGGGGGGGGCCCGGGCCCCCTCGGCCCCCCCATAAATACGCCCCTGCCCACAAGAGAGTAAGAGAGCAAAGCCTTGAATGCGAAAAATTTTAACATTTCGATCCATTTAAACAAATAATTCTATATAATTTTATTTTTATTGATAATTTTTTATATTTAAATCACAGCCGATTATAAAAATGTTACTCATTTTATCAATTTTAAATAGATAAAAGCATTCACTGTTATTTTAAAAACTTTTATTATTAACATATTATCAATTAATGACCATTGTCACACAACAGAGCGGCATAGAAATTGCTTAAACCTATGCAATCAGTATGAAAATTAAGAGCCCTTTGACCATATTTTTT